>PVKP010024638.1:7168-34789 GCA_004027715.1 Plecturocebus donacophilus
TTTGTGGAGAGTGAGGTCTCGCTATATTGCCCAGGCAGGTCTCGAACTCCTGGGCTCAAGCTATCCTCCCGCCTCTGCCTCCCTAAGAGCTGGGATTTCAGGCATGAGCCACAGTGCCCGGCTTTTATTTTTTTCTTGAGATGGAGTCTCGCTCAGTAATCCAGGCTGGAGTGCAATAGTGCTATCTCGGCTCACTGCTACCACCATCTCCCATGTTCAAGTGATTCTTCCATCTCAGCCTCCTGAGTAGCTGAGATTACAGGCACCTACCATCATGCCAGGCTAATTTTTGTATTTTAGTAAAGATGAGGTTTCACCAGGTTGGCCAGGCTGGTCTGGAACTCCTGACCTCAGGTGATCTGCCCACCTCGGCCTCCCAAAGTGCTAGGATTACAGGCATGAGCCACTGTACCCGGCCTCCTTTTTTTTTTTTTAATATAATTTCTATATAGATATATTTTATAGAGACAAGGTCTTGCTATGTTGCCCAGGCTGGTCTTGAACTCCTGGGCTCAGGGGATCCTCTGGCCTCAGCCTCCCAAAGTGCTGGGATTACACCACACCCAGCCTATCTTACATTGTTTTAAACTCAGTGCATACCTCATTTCAATTCTCCTCCTCTCTTGCTTGGATTCACGTAAAATCATTCTAACTGGTTTCCAAGTGTCTGCTGTATTCTGCTCCATACATCTTCCTTACTGTAGTCTTAAGAAAGTCTCCATAATGACTTTTCTAATTAATACCTCTAAGTTCAGGACAAATCTAAACTTCCTCAACAAGCCATTCAAAGCCTTTTACATGATTCCCAACTTCTTTGGCTCTCCCCTTCCTCTCCACTGCCCCACTTGAATCCCCTCCTCCAGGCAATTCCAATAATTCTATTGCTCCTACGAACTTCAGCATCTTCGGCTCCTCTGCCTGGAATTTACATCTTTCCAATGCTATCTCACAAATTTTCTATTATATAAGCCTCTGAAATATGAACTAGAAGTAATTTCAGTGAAGCTGATGGCTTTATCTGGCATATGGTAAGCTCTGAATCAATGTTTATTGAAAGAATAAAATGTCACCCCTTTGTGAAGCCTTCCAGAGTTGTCCCTGAAGGATTAATTTCTCAACTCCAAGGTCCTTTGCCCATCCTGTCATCGTTTTTGTCTAGTAGTCAGTTGAAAACCAATAATGGAAAAGCTCCTCAAGTGCAGGGATTGTGTTCTATTCATGCCTGACTCTTAACAGCTGGTGGTCCTCTATGTATCCTTGTCAAATTAAGTAAAAACCGTCAAAACTCAGGCACCCTGAGGTTAAGATGCCCTTTAGTGATGGGAGTTAGTGTATGCAAGGAGCCCAGGAAGCAGGCAGCTAACAGCCTGCTAATTAGTAGTATCAAGCTACCAAATGGGATCATGGGTAACTTGAAAATTCCTTAAAAATTGTTAAAAATTTCCAAAGCAGCAGCTTCTCCACTCCTTCGGGAATCTCCGCTGGTTCAGCCCACCTGCCTCCACTTCTGCCTCCACTGTGTCCATCAGGGTGACCAAGAAGTCCTACAAGGTGTTCACCTCTAGCCCCCTGGTCTTCAGCAGCCACTCCTACACTAGTGGGCCTGGTGCCCGCATCAGCTCCTCAAGCTTCTCCCAAGTGGGCAGCAGCAGCTTCCAGGGTGGCCTGGGTGCGGGCTATGGTGGGGCCAGCGGCATGGGCATGGGAGGCATTACTGTTGTCACAATCAACCAGAGCCTGCTGAGCCCCCTTAACCTAGAAGTGGACCCCAATATCCAGGCCGTGCACACCCAGGAGAAGGAGCACATCAAGACCCTCAACAAGTTTGCCTCCTTCATCGACAAGGTACGGTTCCTGGAGCAGCAGAACAAGATGCTGGAGACCAAGTGGAGCCTCCTGCAGCAGCAGAAGACGGCTCGGAGCAACATGGACAACACGTTTGAGAGCTACATCAACAACCTTAGGTGGCAGCTGGAGATTCTGGGCCAGGAGAAGCTGAAGTTGGAGGCGGAGCTTGGCAACATGCAGGGGCTGGTGGAGGACTTCAAAAACAAGTATGAGGATAAGATCAATAAGCATACAGAGATGGAGAATGGATTTGTCCCATCAGAAAGGATGTGGATGAAGCTTACATGAACAAAGTAGAGCTGGAGTCTCGCCTGGAAGGGCTGACTGACGGGATCAACTTCTTAGGCAGCTGTATGAAGAGGAGATCCAGGAGCTGAAGTCCCAGATCTCAGACACGTCTGTGGTGCTGTCCATGGACAACAGCTGCTCCCTGGACATGGACAGCACCATTGCTGAGGTCAAAGCACAGTACGAGGAGATGGCCAACCGCAGCCAGGCTGAGGAGGACAGCATATACCAGATTAAGTATGAGGAGCTGCAGCCACACGCTGGGAAGCATGGGGATGACCTGCAGCGTACGAAGACTGAGATCTCTGAGATGAACCAGAACATCAGCCAGCTGCAGGCTGAGACTGAGGGCCTCAAAGGCCAGAGGGCTTCTCCGGAGGCTGCCATCACAGATGCTGAGCAGTGCAAGGAGCTGGCTATTATGGATGCTCATGCCAAGCAGGAGGAGCTGGAGGCTGTCCTGCATCGGGCCAAGCAGGACATGGCACTGCAGCTGCTTGAGTACCAGGAGCTGATGAATGTCAAGCTGGCCCTGGACATCGAGATTGCCACCTACTGCAAGCTGCTGGAGGGCTAGGAAATCTGGCTGGCATCTGGGATGCAGAACATGAGTATCCATACAAAGACCACCAGCGGCTATGCAGGTGGTCCTAGCTTGGCTTGTGGGGGCCTCACAAGCCCCAGCCTCAGCTATGGCCTGGGCTCCAGCTTTGCTTCTGGCACAGGCTCCAGCTCCTTCAGCCACACCAGCACCACCAAGGCTGTGGTTGTGAAGAAGATTGAGACCTGCCATGGGAGGCTGGTGTCCGAGTCCTCTGACGTTCTGCTGAAGTGAACAGCTGTGGCAGCCCCTCCCAGCCTGCCTCTCCTGAGGCTGCCCCAGAGCCTGGGAGGGAGACCCCGTGCAGGGGAGCACAGGGAACAGGAGACCCACCTGAGGCTCAGCCCTAGCCCTCAGCCCACTTGCGGGGAGTTTACTGCTGGGGAAGCCCTTGCCCAGGCCTCCAGCTCCAAAACAATTTAATTGCTTTTTTTTTTCGTCCAAAATAAAACCTCAGCTAGCTCTGAAAAAAAATTGTTAAAAATTTCCTTTATTAAAAATTGTAGGCCAGATGCACTGGTTCATGCCTGTAATCCTAGCACTTTGGGAGGCCGAGGTGGGTGGATCACTTAAGGTCAGGAGATCGAGACCAGCCTGGCCAACATGGTGAAACCTGGTCTCTACTAAAAATACAAAAATTAGCTGGGTGTGTTGGTGCTCACCTGTAGTGCCAGCTACTTGGAGGCTGAGGTACGAGAATTGCTTGAACCTGGGAGGTGGAGGTTGTAGTGAGCCAAGATCGTGCCATTGCACTCCAGCCTGGGTGACAGAGTGACACCCTGTCTCAAAAAAAAAAAAAAAAAAAAAAAAAATTGTAGGCCAGACACGGTGGCTCACGCCTGTAATCCCAGTGGGGAAATTGCTTGAGCTCAGGAGTTTGAGACAAGCCTGGGCAACATGACGAAACCTTGTCTCTATTAAAAAAAAAAAAAAAATTTAGCCAAGCCTGATGGCACGCATATGTCTGTGGTCCCAGCTACCAGGGAGGCTGAGACAGAATGATTGCTTAAGCCTGGAAGGCAGAGGTTGTAGTGAGCTGAGATCTTGCCACTGCATTCCAGCCTGGGTAACAGAGTGAGACTCAGTTTCAAAAAAGAAAAAAAAAAAAGAAAAATTTTAAAAAGCAATTTCTTGTTGTAAAATACAAAAACTATACAGAGGCTATAAATAAATGATTGCCCCATTTCTGTTGCCTACCCAGTCCTCAAAGATGGCCACTGCTGGTTTTTTTTTGAGAGTGGGGTGGCCATTGCTGTTTGACACCTATATTCTTCAAGATGTTTTCTGTGTTTAGACTTCACATTTATATATATGAACATAATTTCTGCCATATTTGGAATAATTTTGAACACTGTTCTGCTACTTTTTTAACTCCCCAAAATGTATTGTGGATCAGTACATATTAAGTGCTATCTACATACTGATGATTCTCAGTGTATTTACCATTTTCAGCTCAGACTTCTCTTCTGAACTCCAGACATATAATAACTATCTACTTGACACTGACATAACCACCCTGATGTCTCACAGATTCCTTTTTTTTTTTTTCCAAGACGGAGTCTTGCTCTGTCACCCAGGCTGGAGTGCAGTGGCACAATCACAGCTGACTGCAACTTCTGCCTCCTAGGTTCAAGCGATTCTCCTGTCTCAGCCTCCTGAGTAGCTGGGATTACAGGCACCTGCCACCACACACAACTAATTTTTATATTTTTAGTAGAGACGGGGTTTCACCATGTTGACTAGGCTGGTCTCAAACTCCTAACCTCAAGTGATCCTTCCACCTCAGCTTCCCAAAGTGCTGGCATTACAGGTGTGAGCCACGGTGACTGACCTCACAGATTTCTTTTTTTAAATTGGAGACAGGATCTTACTCTGTCACTACTCAGGCTGGAGCTCAGTGGCACAATTATGACTCACTGCAGCCTTGCCTCCCCAGGCTCAACTAATCTTCCCATCTTAACCTCCCAAGTAGCTGGGACCACAGGCACACACCATCACCCCCAGCTATTTTTTATTTTTTGTAGAGAGGAGGTCTCACCATGTTGCTCAGGCTGGTTTCCAACTCCTGGGCTCAAGTGACCCACCCACCTCTGCCTCCTCAAGTGCTGGGATTACAGGTGTGAGCCATTGTGCCTGGCCTTGTCGCACAGATACTAAACAGAATGGCTTAAACCTGCTACTCCTGCAGGCTTCCTCTCTTCACCATTCACCTATTTGCTACAATCAAAAACCTGAGTCATTCTTGTCTTCTCCTCCTGCAATCAATCCTATTGACTTGTTTTTTCTACCTCTGTGATATATCAAATTGTTCTTCTGTTTTCATCTCTACTGCCACTACTACTCCAGCTGGCCTGATTTACCGCAGTCACCTCCTCATGGGTCTTCCTGCTTCCATGTTGGCTTCCCCCGGACAAGCCACTTTCGTGAGTGGCTAATTGGATTAAGGACGACAACAACAAACAACAGGTTATGTCAGTTACTTCAATTACTTTCTACTGTACTTGAAAAAAATCCAAATCCCGTCATCACCTAGAAAAGCATACCTGGTCTAGTCCCTGCCACTCTCCCAGTTTCACCTTGGGCCTTTCTGCCATGGTTTAGTGTATTCTGTCTTCCATTGTTTCATCCCCATTTTCTCAAAAGGCCAAGATGTGTCTCTACCTCCAGGGCTTTGTCCAGTCCAATGCCTCTATTAGAATGCTTTTCCTTTCTTTTCTTCAGTGTGGCTAACTTCTCCCCATACTACAGGTCTTGGTTAAAATGTCTTTTTTTTTTTTTTTTTGAGTTGGGGTCTTGTTCTGCCACCCAGGCTGGAGTGCAATGGCGAGATCTCAGCTCACTGCAACTTCCGCCTCCTGGGTTCAAGCAATTCTCCTGCCTCAGCCTCCCGAGTAGTTGGGATCACAGGCGCATGCCACCATGCCTTGCTAATTTTTATATCTTTAGTAGATATAGGGTTCTGCCATGTTGATCAGGCTGGTCTTGAACTCTTGACCTCAGATGATGCACCTGCCTTGGCCTCCGAAAGTCCTGGGATTACAGGTGTGAGCCACCATGCCCAGCCTAAAATATCACTTTCTTAGAAAGGTTCCTCTCTGATCTCCCCTCCAATCTAACTTAGATACCAATATTGCTTTCTCTCATAATAACCTAATCTTTTTTTGTTTTTGAGACAGAGCCTCACTGTCACCCAGGCTGGAGTGCAATGGCATCATCTTGGCTTACTGTAACCTCCACCTCCCAGGTTCAAGGAATTCTCCTGCCTGAGTCTCTGAGTAGCTGGGATTACAGGCACCTGCCATCATGACCCGCTTATTTATGTATTTTTGTAGAGATGGGATTTCACCATGTTGGTCAGGCTGGTCTTGAACTTCTGACCTCAGGTGATATGTTTGCTTCAGCCTCCCAAAGTGCTAGGATTACAGCTATGAGCCACGAAGACCAGCCAATAACTCAATCTTTACCTAATATTTATTACCATTAGTGTATTGGTTTAGTATCTTTTCATCTAGACTGAAAACTGTGAGGAACCATTTGGGTTTCTTTGCTGTATCCCTAATACCTGGCAAGGTCCTAGTATAGTGAAAATGCTTAACACATAAGTGTTGAAGTCCAGGTGCGGTGGCTCACACCTGTAATCCCAATAGTTTGAGAGGCTGAGGTGGGTGGATTGCTTAACGTCAGGAGTACAAGACCAGCCTGGGCAACATGGTGAAACCCCGTCTCTACTAAAAATACAAAAATTAGCAGGACATGATGGCACGTGCCTGTGGTCCCAGCTACTTAGGGGGCTGAGGTGGAAGAATCGCTTGAACCTGGGAGGTAGAGGTCACAGTGAGCCAGGATTGCGATTATGTCTCCAAAAAAAAAAATCACGCCTGTAACCCCAGCACTTTGGGAGGCCGAGATGGGCAGATCATGAGGTCAAGAGTTCAAGACCAGCCCGACCAACATGGTGAAACCCCATCTCTACTAAAAATACAGAAATTAGCTGGGCATGGCGGTGCACACGCCTGTAATCCCAGCTACTTGGGAGGCTAAGGAAGGAGAATCACAAAAAAATACACACACACAAAATTTTATTAATTGTTAAGTGAAAACTAGGTGCAAGTATAGGAGTTGATTAGAGACCAAAGTGGGCAAAGGCAAATTTTTCTCAGTCCCTTTTTCCCCAAAGGCTGTATTTTGTTTTGTACTTTCCTTCTGATTTGTTGCATTTTGGATCCACTCGCAACTTAAATCTGATGTTGGCCAGGTGTGGTGGCTTGCGCTTGTAATCTAGCACTGTGGGAGGCCAAGGCAGGTGGATTGCCAGGGCTCAGGAGCTTGAGACCAGCCTGGGCCATGTGATGAAACCCCGTCTCTACTAAAATACAAGAATTAGCCAGGTGTGGTGGTGCACACCTGTAGTCCCAGCTACTGGGAGGCTGAGGCAGGACAATCACTTGAACCTGGGAGGCAGAGGTTGCAGTGAGCTGAGATGGCTCCATTACACTCCTGCCTGGGCAACAGAGTAAGACTCCATCTCAAAAAACAAAAACAAAAGCAAAAAAAAACACCCGATGTTAACAAGAATGTGGACATCGATGAGGTTGTATACAAAGTGCAGATGAGGTGGACAAATTGAGGCCAAATCAGATTTGTATTTTTAGTAGAGACAGAGGTTCACCATGTTGGTCAGGCTGGTTTTGAACTCTTGACCTCAGGTGATCCGCTCACCTCAGCCTCCCAAAGTGCTGGGATTACAGGTATGAGCCACCTTGTCCAGCCAAGATTATCTTCATAACCAAGAAAAATGGAAATGGCTCCAAGATGCTTTAGAAGGCTGCGCATTTTCCTCCTTTGAGGCAAGAAAAGTACTGACTCCCTTTGCTGCACAGCAGGCACCTGCCCCATTGCCTCAGGAGCATCTGTCAGTCAGCTGAAGGCATCCCATCTCCAGCCTTGGAGTTGAACTCCACCTCCACCCTTAACCCCATCCTCAGAGACCCCACCTCCACAGAAACACACACACACACACAGAAGGCTGCTGAGGCTAAATTTAATAAAGTATTAGCTGGCTCTCGCTTCTTGGAGTTAGAGGTCAAAGAGAAAGGGCATCACATCTGTAAGAAAAGGAGAGATTTCGGGAGTTTATGCTTCACAGTTGCTGTTTCCTAGGCCTGGGCTGCTCTCTCATTGCAGGTGATCTGCTTCTCTTACTCATGGCTCAAATGCCACCTCTTCTCTGAAGCCTTCCTGCAATGCTCCAGGGAAAGTGTAAGTCCTCTTTGCACATAACCTCTACTGTTGTACTTCTCACATTGTGTGCTCACTATTGCCTAGGCTGCTGGGCTTGGTAAGGCCAGTTGCACCTTAGTTGTTTGCCCATGGATTCCTGCCACATTACCTCCCACACTGCTGGGGGAGTTCTCATCTCAGGCAGGCATCACCTCAGGGTCTCAGATCACTGCTAATCTGTTTCTTTCTTTTTTTTTTTTTGAGACAGAGTCTCAACTCTGTTGCCCAGGCTGGAGTGGACTGATGCAATCTCAGCTCACTGCAACCTCCACCTGCCAGGTTCAAGCAATTCTCCTGCCTCAGCCTCCCAAGTAGCTGGGACTACCAGTGTGCACAACCATGCCCAGCTAATTTTTTGTATTTTTAGTAGAGATGAGGTTTTAGTGTGCTGGCCAGGCTGGTCCCAAACTCCTGGCCTCAGATGATCCATCCACCTCAGCCTCCCAAAGTGCTAGGATTACAGGCGTAAGCCACCACGCCCCACCTTATCTGTTTTCTACAAAAGATGCCCCCCATGGTGTGACCCAAGCTTCCACACTCAACTTTGGGTCAGGAACTTCAGGTCTCCTCCCCTTGGGCCCACACACAACAAAGCTTCACACCTGGCCGGCTCATGCACTGTTGGATACTTTCCAGCCGAGTGGAAGCCAAGGCTCGGGCCTCCTCCGCAAAGCGGCGGTGTCCCTCCTTGGTCAACTTCCAGAGGCAAGATCGAGGCCGTGCGCTGGCCTCACCCTGCATGCTGCTGACAGGCACTTTCTCAAAGCTGTCTCGGAAACAGAGATTGTGACGGATGGTATTCTTCCAGCCTTCCGGGGCCGTCCGGAAAAAAGGGAAGTGCTTTCTGTGGACAGGGAGGAAAGGTAAGGAAAGGCATGATATGTCTGGCAAAGCATCCACGTGGTGCATGGCTCACCTGAGCCCTCCCTCCGAGGGCCCAGGGCTTGGACCATAGCATGAACAAAGCAGAATCAGGCCAAGCAGCTCCTGTAAGAGGAATCTTGCTTGAGGACAGACCACTTGAGGATTTGTATCCTGAGACATGAGGCACTTCTCCTAATACTGGGAAAGGGCCCAAGAAACTCCCTCCCTCATACTCCTGTGTGCAGAACTATCTGAGCTAAACAGAAATCCCTTCTCAACTAAGCTCCCTGGCCCCTGGGGGTGCAGGGAGCTGTGCCAGGCAGTCCAGTTCTAGCAGAGGCAGGTGGGGAACTGTTGGGGAAACTTGACTTTAGACTGGCTGATCATCAGAGGGATGATGGGAAACTGTTACCTGACCCAGGTGAATTTATATCTTAAAAGAGAACTATACCCAAAGAGCACTGAAAACTAATTTAAAAAAAAAGAGAGAACAAAAAAAATAACTAAAGCCATAAAAGGTTGGAGGATTTTTTAGATATGAAGGGGGTGGGAATGGATATGTTCCTGTCCATATGTGGGGATAAATGAGTCTGGGAAAAGGGAACTGGGAACATGCTCCTCCTCTCAGAACCAGATAGGGAACCCAGAGCCTGGGATGGATTGGAAGGCATTAGCCTGGGGCCCTGGTCCCCACTTCCCCCTCCTCACAGGGCCCCTGGCACATACCGAGTGAAACTGTAGATCTGTTGCACGTTGAGGCCACAGGGGGAACTGTTTCTTAATGCCAGGGCAGTTAGGTGGAAGTAATTGAGAGGGGGCCGGGACCAGAGCCTCCCTGCCTGGCTGCTGGCTTGCCGAAGCCTCCGACTCTGGAGTAGGGCCCTTTTGTGAGGGGATGGGAGAGCCACAGAGGAGCTGTCTTCCTGGTCCTCAGCCTCCTCCTCTTCTGTGAGCTAGAGGAGCACAGAGTAGGAACTGGTCCTGACTCCTCGGCCTCTACTCCAGGGTGCAGTGGCAGGAAGGGGGGTGGTCTAGGGCCACCATCTGGGTTTCTCCCCAACCCAAGCATGTAGGTAGTTTCTGAACCCATTCACTTCTTGCTATGGCTTAAAGAGCAGAACTGTGACGGCTCTTCCCCATACCCCTTACCTACTGCCCAATTACCGGCTCCCACCCCCAGAAATGCATACCTCCCAGATGCTGGGGGAAAAGGCAAACCGCTTCTGAGGGGGCGACCACTCGCTGGAGGACTGGGACAGTGATTCCACCACTGTGGGCTCTGAGCAGCTGGCATCTTCCTCCTTCTGGAATGGCTGAGAGGAGGGGAGCGTGCTTGTCAGATCCTCCTTCTTCCTAAGTCCTGGGACCTCCAGCTTTCCAGGGGGATACACGATGTTAGGGTTTACCCACATCCACAGGTTGGGCTCATAATCTGGACCTGTGCAGAACAAAAGGAGATTGTATGCCATAGCCCACTGGCTTTGGGTGCCTCTTGTCTCCAGCCCAGGCCACAGAAACACATCAGAGAACTCAATACTTACCATCCTTATCAGGGTTGGGTTTTTTCTCTAGGGGTAATTTTGGTGGCTTAACAATTCGGAGTTTATACCTGGCAACTGGCAAAAAGAAAGAAAGTCAAAACATCCTAGGATATCCCTTTGTGACCCTAGGATTCTAGACCTTAAGGCTTCTCTAGGAGAAGGTTGTGGACCCTGCCTGGGGAGTTTACATCACATTCTATTGGTTTTCCCTTTACCTCTCTGACGTTCTCATTCCCCTCTGCATTTGTTTCTTCTCACTCCATATATGCTGTCCCTGAATGATCTCATGCACGCCTGTGGCTTCAGTTAACACCCATGAAAAAAATGGAGAGCTCTCAAATTTTCACCTCTAGCCTAGCCTTCTGTGCTAGCCTTTAAGGAGAACTACCTACTGGATATCTGTACTTGGGTAGCCCACAAGCACTTCAAACTTGCTTCTAAAACCGAATTCCATCTTCTTGCTCTTCTTCCTGTATTCTTGTTTTCTTTTCTTTTTTTAAAGACAGGGTTTCACCATGTTGGTCAGGCTGGTCTTGAACTCCCGACCTCAGGTGATCCGCCCGGCTTGGCCTCCAAAGTGCTTGGATTACAGGCGTGAGCCACCGCGCCCGGCCTTTTTTTATTTATTTAAATTTATAAAGATGGGGTTTCACCATGATGGCCAGGCTGGTCTTGAACTCCTGACCTCAAGGGATCCACCCACCTCGGCCTCCCAAAGTGCTAGGATTACAGGCGTGAGCCACCGCGCCCGGCCTTCTTGTTTTCTTTTGAGACAGTGTCTCACTCTGTCACACAGGCTGGAGTGCAGTGGTGTGCTCAAGAGATCCTCCCACCTCAGCCTCCCAAATAGCTGGGACTACAGGTGCATGCCACTATGTCCGGCTAATCTTTGTATTTTTTGTAGAGATGAGGGTCTCACTATATTGCCTGGGCTGGTCTCAAACCCCTGGGCTCAAGTCAAGAGATCCTCCCACCTCAGCCTCCCAGATAGCTGGGACTACAGGTGCATGCCACTATGTCTGGCTAATCTTTGTATTTTTTGTAGAGATGAGGGTCTCACTATATTGCCTGGGCTGGTCTCAAACCCCTGGGCTCAAGTCAAGAGATCCTCCCGCCTCAGCCTCCCAAATAGCTGGGACTACAGGTGCATGCCACTATGTCTGGCTAATCTTTGTATTTTTTGTAGAGATGAGGGTCTCACTATGTTGCCTGGGCCGGTCTCAAACCCCTGGGCTCAAGCAATCATCCTGCCTCGGGCTCCGAAAATGTTGGGATTACAGCCGTGAGCCACCATGCCTGGCCTTCCTGGAAACTTTTTTTTAACAACTGATAATCAATTTATTAAAATAGCTGACTTAAGCATCTGCAATGGTGACTTCCACCTCAACTCCTGGCTCAATACCGATAGAAGTAATCTGCTCAACAATCTCAGAAGGACTGTGCAAGTCAATGAGTCGCTTGTGGATTCTCATCTGGAAATGATCCCACGTCTTAGAACCTTCATCATAAGGAGTTTTTCTTGTAGTGATCTCAAAGTCTTGGTAGGCATTCAAACTGGTCCTTTGACTTTAAGATTCTTTTCCTTTGCTCCTCTGATCAAGTCAGCACACCCCTTCTCCAGGGATTTTACATTGCGGCTCCTAAGAGTGATTCAAATTTGGTAAATTGCTACCTCTGGCTCCACGGGTTTTTTTTGGTATCCTTAAAAGCCTTGGTTGCTGTGTGGCTTCCTGACCAACTTGTTCCTCGGGAGAGTGAACAGTGGTGAGCCAGGAGCAGGAGAGAGCAGATTCACAATCCGCAGCAACTAGGACCATGTCTTCCTCAAAGAGTTTCCTGTAACCTTTGTCTCAGCAAGTGGCACTGGTTGTTCAGGACAGAAACTGTATTTGTCCCCTCACTGTCCCTGTGAGTGTCATTATATTACAGATGAATCTAGGCTTTTGTTTGGGAAACGATGATATACTTATTGGAGAGCTCAGTAATTAGAGAGGATGCCCATTATGTTGCTAATATTCAGTGTAGTGCTCAAAAAAGGAAAAAGCAGCAAAAGATACAAAACTTGGGGTTTTTTTTGAGACGGGGTCTTATTTGTTTGCCCGTGCTGGAGGGCAGTGGTGTGACACTGGCTCACTGCAATCTCCACCTCCCAGCTCAAGTAATCCTCCCATATCAGCTCTTAAAGAAAAGACTTGGCTGGGCATGGTGGCTCACGCCTGTAATCCAAGCACTTTGGAGGCCAAGGCTGGCGGATCACCTGAGATGGGAAGTTCAAGACCAGCCTGACCAATATGGTGAAACCCCGTCTTAATAAAAAAAAAAAAAAAAAAGATTTGAACAAAGACTCATAATACATACTATTAAGATGCCAGTTACCCTCAAAATTAATCTATAAATTTTATGCCCATATTATATATAGTACAAAAATTAAAGTCTGACCGGGTGTGGTGGTGTGCACCTGTAAACCCAGCACTTTGGGAGGCCAAGGCAGGTGGATCACTTAAGGTCAAGAGTTTGAGACCAGCCTGGCCAACATTGCGAAACTCTATCTCTACTAAAAGTACAAAAAATTAGCTGGGCGTGTTGATGCATACCTATAGTCCCAGCTACTTGGGAGGCTGAGGCAGAAGAATCACTTGAATCTGGGAGGCAGAGGTTGCAGTGAGCTGAGACTGTGCCACTGCACTCCAGCCTGGGTAACAGAGCAAGACTCTCTCAAAAAGCAAAACTCCTATGGTTAAAAAAAAAAAAAAGAAAGAAAAAGAAAAAAGAAAAAAAAGTGAGACTCCTTCTCAAAAAAAGTTCTACATATTAAAAATCACCATAAGCAAAAAAAAAAAAAAAAAAAAAATCAATAGCAAAACTTCAACCCAAATTTCTCAGTTCTGTAAAAGGGCAACACAAACTTACAAATGGGCAAATAATACGAATCAGCATTCACAAGGAGGGGATAAGTGAATGGCTAATAAGCTGCTCAGCACTATTAGTAATAAGAAAAACACAGTAAGATAATGAGCTAACACTTTACATCAATCAAATCGACTAGAATTATAAAGATAATACCAAGTCTTGAGAAATAGGCAAAGGAAATAGAATCTCTTATTATACTGCAGTTCTGAGTATCAACTGGAACAGCCATTGTTAAGCACAATCAGGCAGGACTACAATGTACTATAGCTTACTGTCTGCTTTTGGATGCATATATTCAAGTTAATAGAGGAACTTAGATACTAATCAATCTCCATTGTTACCATCATCTACTGACCTCCTGGTTTAGCTTCTGACTTACTGTCACTCTCCAACACGACTCCTGCCTGAAATCATGGCTGTTGGCCAGGTGTGGTGGCTCATGCCTATAATCCCAGCACTTTAAGAGGCTTAGGCAGGTGGATTGCTTAGGTTCAGGAGTTTTAAATCGGCCTGGGCAACATGGTGAAACCCCATCACTACAAAAAAATACAATGATAATAATAATCTAGCCAAGTGTAGTGGTGCGAGCCTATAGTCCCAGCTACTCAGAAGGCTGAAGTAGGAGGATGGATTGAGCAGGAAAGGGGAGGCTGCAGTGAGCCACGTTCACACCACTGCACTCCAGCTTGGACAACAAAGCCAGACCTTGTTTCAAAAACAAAAATACGATCTTTGCTATTTATTGAACCCGTCTCTGGCAAATTTGACTTCTACTCTACTGTAGACACTCCCTCAGTCATATCCTAAACCAACAACTGCAACCTCTCCGTAACCTCATTTATGCACCATATAAAAATGCACCACATTGTGTCTTTCTGGCTTACTCCCTCAACCCCAGCTATGATCCCACTGAGATCAGCAGTCCACTGAACTATAGTTTTAGCACACTTGTTTGGCAGAGTTGGATTTAGTCAGGGTTGTGGTTTGGCCAACAAAGTGCTCCAAGGAACCTGCATAGTATTTGACCATGGGATTCACGTTAGTTGAATAAGGGTGGACACATCAAGTGATTGAAACAGTGAAAAGGTGATAGGATCAATGGACTGGTGATCTCAGTGCGAACCAAGGATAATGTCTCTGTATGTCTGTGTCTTGCTTTGGCACAGATACCCTCTGAGCTTCTTCAAGGAAAATGTGCCACAAATCTTCCCCTCTCTTTCCTGTGTCACTAATTTTTGCCTTTGTTGGGTCATTCTCATCAGCATGCAAACTTGCTGTTAATGCTCCCATTTTAGGGACCAGGTGCAGTGGCTCATGCTTGTAATTCCAGCCTCTTTTGGAGAGCTGAGGCAGGAGGATCACTTGAGCCCAGGAGTTTAAGGCTGCAGTGAGCTGTGCTGGTGTCACTACACTCCAGCATGCACACCAGACGGAGACCCTATCTCTAAAAAACAAAAAGAAAGAAAAAGAAAAAAATTCTCCCATCTTGTTTCCTGTTGAGGCACAACACATTGCTTCTACTTTGTCTCTACTTCCCCTCCTTCCGTTCTTTTATTTATTTATTTTTTAAATTTAAATTTTATTTTTTAAAGATGGGGTTTCACCATGTTGGCAAGGCTGGTCTCAAACTCCTGAGCCCAGGTGATCCACCCGCCTTGGCCTACCAAAGTGCTGGGATTACAGGTGTGAGCGGCCGGCCCTTCTTTCATTCTTAAACCCCCTCCAGTCAGGTTTTTCATTCCATCACTTACCAAAACCACTAACCAGAGACCTCTGCTTAGTTAAATCCAGTCATCACTTATATTCCATTCATCAACCACTCTCTCCTTGAAAGGCTTTTTCCACTTGTTTCCAGGACACCACAGACCCCCTAGTTTTGATTCTCAATGGTCCTTTTTGCTCTCCAATCTCTTTACAATGGACTGCCCCTAAGGCTCATTCTTGTTCCTCCTCTATTCTTAACCCTTAAGTTCCACTATATATCAAAAGACCCCAAATTAACATCTGCAGTCCCTACCCTCTCCAAAACTCCAAGTTCACCTATCCAACTGCAGACTCAACACTTCTACTAGGATGTCTACTAAGAATCTCCAGCTCAGCATATCCAGAACAGAACTCCTGATCTTCCTAAACCTGTCTCCCACTCATAGTACAAGGCAACGCCATCCTTCCACTAGATCAAAACACTTTGAAAGGCTCATACTCAATCTGTCTTATACACCATAGCCAATCCATCAACATATCCAGCTGGTTCTCCCTGCTACTAACCTGGCCCAATCTACTGTCATCTCTTGTCTGGATTACTACTGCAGCCTCCTAGTCTCTGTACATCCACAGTCTACCCTCGACACAACAGCCAGAGTGGTTTTTTCAAATATAGATTATGCAGGACTAGCTGTAAGGTCTTTTAGGCTGACTGACAGTGCCATGGACGCTGTTAACCTCTGTGACCTGCATGGACACTCCAGATGAGTTCCTGGAAAATCTAAAGTAACTGGAAGACCGAAGAAATGATCAACTCCTGCAGCACCTACTTAACATTGAGATATTATCTATTGTTCCTTATTCCCAGCCTAATTGATCAGGCCATAGAACTTTATAACCGACCTTGGCCAACCCCTATGACCCCCTCCCAGCTTGCAAAACACTGCCAACTGTAACTTCTGTAACTTTCCACTGCCCACTCCAAACCTATAAAACCAACTCCTATCCCACTGCCTTCGATGACGCCCTTTTTCTGGCCTCAGCCCGCCTGCACCCAGGTGAATAAACAGCCACGTTGTTCACACAAAGCCTGTTTGAGGGGTCTCTTCAAGTGCATTTTAACACCAGCCACATAATTTGTAGGGTCCAGTCAAGAAAACATGGGGCTCCTTGTTGAAAAATGAAAAATTTCATGACGGTGATAGCAGAGTATTAAACCAAATACAGGCACCTAGGCAACTGCACGGGTCACACACTCATGAAGCAGACCCTGAGAGCATGTCACTCCTCTAATCAATTTGGGAGGTAGGAGGATTGCTTGAGTCCAGGAGTTCAAGACCATCCTGGGCAACACAGAGGGACCTCCCCACCCCCACAATCTCTACAAATAATAAAAAAGTTAGCTAGTGTGGTGCCCCATGCCTGTGGTTGCAGCTACTTTGAGGACTGAGGTGGGAGCACTGCTTGAGCCTGGAGGTAATTGTGTCACTGCACTCTAGACTGAGCAAAAGAGCCCATCTCAAAACCTTAAAACCATTCCTTATCTGACTCAAAGTCGACCCTAAAGTCCTTAGAAGACAGGCGTTCCTGCTCTCAACCACACCCTTTGGAGCTCTTTATTTACTGTCATCCAGCCTTACTGACCTCCTTCCCACTTTCCCTTCAAATACCCTCTAGGTGCACTCCTCCACCTCCCGCGTTTGTAGTCCCAGCTACTCAGAAGAATGAGGCAGGAGAATCCCTTGAACCCGGGAGGTGGAGGTTGCAGTGAGCCGAGATCACACCACTGCACTCCAGCCTGGAGACAGAGTGAGACTTCACATCTCAAAAACAAAACAAAACAAAAAAAAAAAATCAAAAAGATACGGAGAATTGGCCTCAAGTAACTGTCAACTCTGCTCAAATATTATGTTCCCAATTAAGTTCAACCCCTACAATCTTACTTAAAACTGTAGTTGTGGCCGGGCGCGGTGGCTCATGCCTGTAATCCCAGCACTTTGGGAGGCCAAGGCAGTCGGATCACTTGAGGCCAGGAATTTAAGACCAGCCTGGCCAACATGGTGAAATCCTGTCTCTACTGAAAATACAAAAATTAGCTGGGTGGGGTGGCACATGCTTGTGATCAGCTACTCAGGAGCCTGAGACACGAGAATCACTTGAAGCTGGGAGGCGGAGGGTGCAGTGAGCCGAGATTGTGCCACTGTGCCTGGGTGACAGAGTGAGATTCCATGTCAAAAACAAAAAACTGGGGCTGCCACCACTCGCTTCCCCTATTGTCGAGTCTATTTCTGTTTTTTCGCCATCGCAGATTATCACATACTATATGATCATACTATATCGCATACTATATGATCTACCCATTTATTATGTGGATTATCTGTCTGCCCCCAGTAGAATGTAAGGCTCCTTATCTCTTTTGTTCACTGTGTATCATGAGTGTCTATATCAGTGCCAGGTCAATTGGAGGTGCAAAATACATATTTCTTGATTGAAGAAACACCTAAGAATGTCCACTAGCACTACTTATGGTGGCAAAGAGTTGGAAGCAACCTAGGTGTAAAGAAAATTAAAATGTAAAAGGTGGGATATGCAGCCGATAGAATACTAACAATAATCAGAAATAATGAACCAGGCCTAAATTTAGCAACCGAAAACAACAGCTCTCAAAAACAATGAGTGGAGAAAGCAGACCTTAAATGGATTAGGGTTGGTAACGGGAGGGGTGGAGGTAATGGAAGAAGGGGTGGAGACTTAAGGGGCCAAAGGAAGAGTTAAAGCCGGGGGCGTAGGCTCAAGCCTATAATCCCAGCATTTTGGGAGGATGAGATTGGCCTGGACAACATGGTGAAACCCTGCCTCTACTGAAAATACAAAAATTAACAGGGCGTGGCGGCGCGCCCCTGCAATCCAGGCTACTTGGGAGGCTGAGGCAAATCGCTTGATTCCGGGGGGCGGAGGTTGGAGTGAGAAGAGATGGCGCCGCTGCACTCCAGCCTGAGCCACAGAGAGACTCCGTATTTAAAAAATAAATTAGAAAAAAAAAGAAGAAAAATAAAGAGTTAATCCAAGAGCCTTGCAGGCAAAAAGGTACCATGAATGTGAGGCGTGATTACCTCAACTATCCACACCTGAGGTCCAAAGAAGAAAAAGAAAACCTAAAAGATCATGATGGTCAACCAAGCATTCGGCAAGTATGGAGAACTAGACGTCAGGCAGTATGTTAGGAATACAGCCATGGACAAAACGATTAGGCCGGTTTTTTTAAGAGACAGAAAAGTAACTGAAATATATATACAGTATGGCAAATGGCGACCAGCGCCATGGAGAAAAGACCCAGAGGAGGCCTTGGAACGTTCTAGGAGCCTGGCGGGTGACGTAGAGGCGAAAGCCTCGGTTTTTAGGTGAGAACAGCTGCCCTCGGTGAGCTTCCAATCGAGGCGGGAACGAATCCCCCGCAACTCCCAAGTGGCGTTCGCGAGTGGGGGTGGGGCGGGGGCGGAGGAGCTAAGCGTGGGCCCCTCCACAAAGCCTTCCCGGAAGGTGGGGGCGAACGCTGGGGAGCCGCCCCGCCGCACCCCACCCGCTACTCACGTTTCTGCTCGGCTAAGGAGAGGTGAGATGTGGTGAAGGCCAGAAAGAGCTCATTCCCCATGTCCCAGTCCAGCAGTCCCGGGACCTGGCCATGGAGGCTGGCCCAGAAGTCGAGGTGTTGTAGTTTCACGTCCACCTTCCGGGCGGGCAGAGGCGCTGCGACGAGGAGTGGGGGCGTGGAATGGGGGCGTGGAATGGGGTCCCGGCAGCTGAGGAGCGATCCTCACAGGCGCCTCCTCAGATGCGCCGGCTCCTATTGAGTGAGCTTGGCGGCAACTCAGGTGTGGAGGGGCGTTTTTGACGCCTTTTATCTCCTCAGGACCGCTTCGACGAACGCCTTAAGAGGTCCCTCCTCAACCCGGCCCCTTTCAGGCTGGGGGTCGAGGACCTGGAGATCCGGAAGGGAGGTACCCCAGAGCATCTTCCGCATCCTCGTTTGCGCAAGCCCCTTGCCCCTTATTTCATTGAAAAGGCGTCATGGTCCCGTGATCGTATTTATTTATTTTTATGGTTTCGCTTTAATATTAATCCTTACTACCATAATACTATTAGTAGTTACTTTCTAGAGTTTCTGAAAGGTTTATGGCTTATCCACGATCACATCTGTAGTAGATGGTGGAGATGGAATTAGATTGGATGGTGATTTGATTAAAAAATTGTTTTGTATTTTTTGTTTGTTTTTTGGCCGGGGCGGTGGCTCATGCCTGTAATCCCAGCACTTTGGGAGGCCGAGGTGGGCGGATCACCTGAGGTCAGGAGTTTGAGACCAGCCTGACCGATGGTGAGATCCCCGTCTCTACTAAATATACAAAAAATTAGCCGGGCGTGGTGGTGGGCACCTGTAGTCCCAGCTACTCGGGAGGCTGAGCAGGAGAATCGCTTGACCCCTTGACCCCCAGGAGGCGGAGGTTGCAGTGAGCCAAGATTGTACCACTGCACCCCAGCCTGGGGGACAAGAGCGAGACTCTGTCTCAAAGATAAATAAAATAAAATAAAAATTGTGTTTTTAATAATTTCAGATTTGCAGAAAAATCCCGAGAATTCTATAAAAAAAATTCCTCTATAGTTTTTCACCCAGATTCACTAATTACACTAATTGTTAACACTTTATCACATTTATATCTTTATTTCCATATATACTACATGTATATTGTTTTGCTTAACGATTTGAGAGTAATTTGCAGACATCATGTCCCTTTACCCCTACATATTTCTGTATTTCCTAAAACAAGGATATTGTTTTATGTATCCAGAAAATCAGAAATCAGAAAATTTAAGATTGATTCAATGTTATATCTAATATGCAGTTATTTTTTAAACTTTACCAGTTGTCCCAATGATGTCATTTATATAATTTTTTTTTCTGGCCTAGGATCCCTTTCAGCATTATGCAATACATTTAATATTCATGTCTCTTTACTCTCCATTAATCTGGAACAATTTCTCTCTCTTTTTTAAGCCAGTCAAATTTAGCAACAGGAGGTTGTATACCAACTTTAGTGACACAGATTTTATTAATAATAAGTTCTGTTAACCCACTACCATTGGACAAGCCATCCTTACTTTTATTTTTGTTTTTGAGACAGGGTTTCACTCTGTCACGTAGGCTGGAGTGCAGTGATACAATCACAGCTCACTCAAGCTTCGACTTCCCAGGCCCCAACAATCCTCCCACCTTAGCCTCCCGGGTAGCTGGGACCACACAGGTGTGGGAAACCATGCCCAGCTAATTTTTGGTAGAGACAGGGTTTTGCCATGTTGCCCAGGCTGGGTCTCAAACTCCTGACTTCAAGTGATCCACCTGCCTCAGCCTCCCAAAGTGCTGTGATTACAGGCATGAGCCGCCACACCTGGCCTCTCTGTCTTTATAATCTTTCATAACATTGACATTTTTGAAGAGCACAGGCCATTTATTTTGTAGAATGGCCCTCAGTTTGAGTTTGGGTAATGTCTCATAATTCGAGAATGCATTTTTGGCAAGAATACCACAGAAGTGATTTTTTTTTCTAACTTTTAGGTTCAAGTGTACATGTGCAGGTTTGCTATATAGGTAAACTCATGTCACGGGGTTTTGTTGTATAGATTATTTCATCACCTAGGTACTAAACCTAGTACCCAATAGTTATTTTTTTCTGCTTCTCTCCCTCCTCCCATTTTCCACCCTCAAGTAGGCCCAGTGTCTGTGTGGTTCCCCTCTTTGTGTTCATAAGGTTTTTCTTTTTTTTTTTTTTTGCTGTTGTTGCCCAGGCTGGAGTGCAATGGCGTGATCTTGGGTCACCGTAACTTCCACCTCCCGGGTTCAAGCAATTCTCCTGCCTCAGCCTCCTGAGTAGCTGGGATTACAGGCATGCGACACCATGCCCGGCTAATTTTGTATTTTAGTAAAGACGGGGTTTTTCCATGTTGGTCAGGCTGGTCTCAAACTCCTAACCTCATGTGATCTGCCCGTCTTGGCCTCCCAAAGTGCTAGGATTACAGGCATGAGCCACCATGCCTGGCTCTCCCTCCCTCCATTCTTCCTTCCTTCCTTCACTCCCTCCCTTCCTTCCTCCCTCCCTTCCTCCTCTTTTTCTTTCTTTTCTTTCTTTCTTTCTTTCTTTCTTTCTTTCTTTCTTTCTTTCTTTCTTTCTTTCTTTCTTTTCTTTCTTTCTTTCTTTTCTCTCTCTCTCTCTCTCTCTCTTTCTTTCTTTCTTTCTTTCTTTCTTTCTCTTTCTTCTCTTTCTCATGTTTTTTTCTTATTTTGTTTCTTGTTTTTTTGAGAGTGAGTTTCGCTTTTGTCTCCTAGGCTAGAATGCTATGGGCAATCTCAGCTCACTGCAACCTCCGCCTCCCAGGTTCAAGCAATTCTCTTGCCTCAGCCTCCCAAGCAGCTGGGATTACAGGAACTTGCCACCACACCTGGCTAATTTTTGTTTTTTTAGTACAGACAGGGTTTAGCCATGTAGGCCAGGCTGGTCTCAAACTCCTGAACTCAGGTGATCCACCTGCCTCAGCCTCCCAAATTTCTGGGATTATAGGCATGAGCCACCGTGCCTGGCCTGTTTCTTGTTCTTTATCTTTTATTTTTTTTCTCTTTTTTTTGTATTTTTGTGTGTGTGTTTATTTGTCTTTATTTTTTTGAGGCAGTCTCACTCTGTTGCCTAAGGTGGAGTGCAATGGTGCGACCTTAACTCACTGCAGCCTCTGCCTCCTGGGCTCAAACAATTCTTAAACGTCTTTCAAGAACCTCTTTTCTGGCCTCTTTCTTTATTTTTAAAAAATATTCTGTTATTCATGCTGGCTGTTGTGGCTCACACTTGTAATCCCAGCACTTTGGGAAGCCAAGGCAGGCTGATTGCTTGAGGCCAGGAGTTTGAGACCAGCCTGGCCAACATGGCAAAACCCTATCTCTACTAAAAATACAAAGTTAGCCAAGGTGGTGGCGAGAGCCTGTAGTCCCAGCTTACTTGGCGGGGCTGAGGGGCGAGAATTGCTTGAGTGTGGGAGGCTGAGGCTACAGTGAGCCAAGATTGTACCACTGCACTTCAGCTTGGGTGACAGAGTGAGACTGTCTCAAAATAAATAAATAAAATATTTTTATAAAAAGATAAAATATTTTAGTATTCATAAAATTTTAAATGTCTAAAAGTAGAAAAGAATTTTACTTTTTTTTTTTATAGAGGCATCTGTATGTGTACTACATTTTCTTTATCCAGTCTACCATTGATGGGCACTTTCCATGTCTTTGCTATTGTGAATAGTGTTGCAATGAACATACATGTGCATGTGTCTTTTTTTTTTTTTTGAGATAAAGTCTTGCTCTTTTGCTCAGGCTGGAGTACAGTGGCATGATCTCAGCTCACTGCAACCTCTGCCTCCTGGGTTCAAGTGATTCTCCTATCTCAGCCTCCTGAGTAGCTGGGATTACAGGTGCGTGCCACCCTGCACAGCCAATTTTTTGTATTTTAATAGAGACAGAGTTTCACCATATTGGTCAGGATTGTCTTGGTCTCCTGACCTCCTGATTCGCCCGCCTCTCCCAAAGTGCTGGGATTACAGCGTGACCCACCCCACCCAGTAATTCTGTTTTAAGTTCTTTGAGAAATCACCAAACTGCATTCCACAATGTCTGAACTAACTTACATTCCTGCCAGTGGTATATAAGGCTTTCCTTTTGTCCACAACTTTGCCAGCATGTGTTATTTTCTGACTTTTTAATAATAGCCATTCTGGCCGGGCGCAGTGGCTCACGCCTGTAATCCCATCACTTTGGGAGGCTGAGGTGGGTGGATCAGCCTGACCAACATGGTAAAACCCTGTCTCTATTAAAAATACAAAAATTAGTTGGGCGTGGCGACACACAGCTATAATCCCAGCTACTCAGGAGGTGGAGGCAGGAGAATCTCTTGAACCCAGGAGGCGGAGGTTGCAGTGAGTCGGAGATTGCGCCACTGTACTCCAGCCTGGGCGACAAAGTGAGACTCCATCTCAAAAAAAAAAAAAAATAGCTATTCTGACTGGTGTGAGATAGTATCTCATTGTGGTTTTGATCTGCATTTTTCTAATGATTAGTGGTGATGAGCATGTTTTCATGTACATGTGTGTCTCTTGAAGGCGTCTGTTGGCTGAGCACAGTGGCTCGTGCCTGTAATCCTTGCACTTTGGGAGTTGAGGCAGTTGGATCGCCTGAGCTCAGGAGTTCAAGACCAACGTAAGCAACATGGCAAAACCCCATCTCTACAAAGACTACGCAAATTAGCTGGGTATGGTGGCATGCACCTGTAGTTTCAGCTAATAGGGAGGCTGAGGTGGGAGTATTGCTTGAGCCTGGGAGGCAGAGGCTGCAGTGATTGGGGATTGTACCACTGCACTCCAGCACGGGTGACAGAGTGAGACCTTCGTCTAAAGAAAAAAAAGAAAAGTGTTTTTGTCCTTTGTCCACTTTTTAATGGGCTTATTTTTTGCTTGTGAATTTGTTTAAATTCCTTGTAGATTCTGGGTATCAGACCTGTGTCAGGTGCGTACTTTCTCCCATTCTTTAGGTTGACTGTTTACTCTGTTGATACTTTATTTTTCTGTGCAGAAGCTCTTAAATTGAATTAGATCCCACTTGTCAAATTCTGCCTTTGTTGCGATTGCTTTTGGTGTCTTCCTTGTGAAATGTTTGCCCAAGGCAATATTGCCTTGGCTGTCTTCCAGAGTTTTTCCAGGGTTTTTACAGTTTTGGGTTTTACATTTAAGCCTTTAATCCATCTTGAGTCGATTTTTGTATATGGTATAAGGAAGTAGTCCATTTTCAATCTTCTGCATATGGCTAGCCAGTTTTCCCATTACCGTTTATTGAATAGGGAGTCCTTTCTCCATTGCTTTTGTTGGCTTTGTTAAAGTCCTTTCTCCATTGCTTTTTGTTGGCTTTTGTTGACTTTGTTAAACATCAGATGTTGTAGGTTATGAAGCCTTATTTCTGGGCCCTCTATTCTGTTCCATTGGTCTATGTGTCTGTGTTTGTACTAGTACTATGCTAGGGTTTTTTGTTTTGAGACAGAGTCTCATTCTCACCCAGGCTGGAGTACAGTGGTATGATCTTGGCTCACTGCAACCTCTACCTCCCAGGCTCAAGTAATTCTTGTGCCTCAGCCTCCTGACTAGCTGGGATTACAGGTGCCTGCTGCCACTATGCCCAGCAATTTTTGTATTTTAGTAGAGACGAGGTTTTGCCATCTTGTCCAGGCTTGTCTTGAATCCTGGCCTCAAGTGATCCACCCACCTTGGCCTCCCAAGGCATGAGCCACTGCCCCTGGCCAGTACTATGCTGTTTTGGTAACTGTAGCCCTGTAGTATGGTTTGAAGTTCAATAATGTGCTGCCTCTAGCTTTGTTCTTTTTTTTTTTTTTTTTTTGAGACAGAGTCTCGTTTTGTCGCCAGGCACCAGGCTGGAGTGCAATGGTGGGATCTCAACTCACTGCAACCAACCTCCAGGTTGTTCAAGCAATTCTCCTGCCTCAGCCTCCCGAGTAGCTGGGACTACAGGCACACAACACCACCCCCAGCTAATATTTGTATTTTTAGTAGAGACGGGGTTTCACCATGTTGGCCAGGATGGTCTTGATCTCTTGACCTCGTGACCTGCCCGCCTCGGCCTCCCAAAGTACTGGGATTACAGGCATGAGCCACTGCACCTGGCCACTCTGATTTCTTTGCACAGTGTTTTGTAATTCTCATTATAAAGATCTTTCACCTCCCTGGTTAGCTGTATTCCTAGGTAGTTTATTCTTTTTGTGGTGATTATGAATGGGATTGCATTCCTGATTTGGCTCTCGGCTTGGCTATTATTGGTGTATAGGAGTGCTAGTGATTTTTGTAAATTGATTTTTATCCTGAAACTGCTGACGTAGTTTACCAGCTGAGGGAGCTTTTGGGCCAAAGAAGTGATGTTCTTTCTTAGTGCATGGCATCAAGAAGCAGATGGTGTCAGTTTGTCTCATTATTAGTGATGTTTAACTTCAATCATTTGATTTAGTGGTATATATAAGGTTTCTCTACTGTAAAGTTATCTTTTTTCCCTTTTGTAATTAGTAAATAATTTGTGGGGAGATATTCTGAAATGATCTAAAATCCTGTTCCTCATTAAACTTGGACTCACTAACATTTGTTTATGATTCTTGCCTGAATCAGTCATTAGTATGATGGTTGTAAAATGATAATATTTCTAAATCTATCATTCCTTCTCCATTTAATTAGTTATTGTAACTATTGTAAAAAAGAGCTTTTTGTCCTCCCATATTTATTAGAGAATGTACTTGACAGCCATGGTGGGTCACTACTGTAATCTCAGCATCTTGGGAGGCTGAGTTGGAAGGACTGCTTAAGCAGGTGAGTGTTAGACCAGCCTGAGCAACATCACAACACCCCATCTCGACAAAAAATTTAGAAATTAGCTGGTCATCGAGTCTGCAATGAGCTGTGATCATGCCACTGCATTCCATCCTGGGCAACAGAGTAAGACCCTGTGTCAAAAAATAAAAAATAAGAATAGACTCAGCCAGGCGTGGTGGCTCACACCTGTAATCTCAGCACTTTGGGAGGCCGAGGCGGGTGGATCACCTGAGGTCAGGAGTTCAAGACCAGCCTGGCCAACATGGTGAAACCCTGTCTTTTTAAAAGAAAAAAAAAGCCGGGCATGGTGGCTCACACCTGTAATCCCAGCACTTTGGGAGGCCGAGGCGGGTAGATTGCTTGAGGTCAGGAGTTTGAGACCAGCCTGGCCAACATGGTGAAACCCCGTCTCTTTAAAAAAAAGAAAGAAAAAATATTTATAGATATTTAAAAAAATAATAGAAAAAAATAAGAATAGACAGGAGATCCAAGATGGCCGATTAGCAACAGCTCAGGATTATAGCTCCCAGTGAAAGCGCAGAGAGCAAGTGGATGCCGCACTTTCAGACAAATTTTTGTTGCCCACAGAATGGGAGATCCCCAGCAGAGGAGCCCCACGGGTTGCCAGCGCGACTCTTTTGGCTGGTGTGGCTGTTTTGCCAGCGCCCCAGTGCAGCGCTTCTCAGTGCAGAGTATACGGGACGGGCTCAGCTGGTCCCATCCCCACAAGGAGAACAGCAATTGGAAGCGCTGAGGACTGAGAGTTTCACAGCAAGCACAGGGAACCCGGGAAGGTCCGGCTCTGTGGGGAACGGGCATCCGCCAAAGGAAAACTAAGAAACAGAAAAAAACTTCATCACTGGGCGGAGAGAGATCCAAGATGGCCGCTTAGCAGCAGCTCAGGATTGTAGCTCCCAGTGAAAGCGCAGAGAGTGAGTGGACACCGCAATTTCAGACAAATGTTTGTTGCCCACAGACTGGGAGATTCCTGGCAGAGGAGCCTCACGGGTCACCAGCGCAACTCTTTTGGCCGGCGTGGTGCTTCTCAGTGTGGAGTATACGGGACTGGGTGCCCTTTCAGTCGGGCTCGGCTGGTCCCATCCCCACAAGGAGAACAGCAGTTGGAAGCGCGGAGGACTGAGAGTTTCACAGCAAGCACAGCTGAACCCGGGAAGGCCTAGCTCTGTGGGTTAGGGGTGTCCTCTGAAGGAAAACTAAGAAACAGAAAAAACTTCATCACCAACAAGCCGGACGTCCACTCAGAGACCCAATCTGAAAGTCGGCAATTACAAAGACGACAGGTGGATAAATCCACAAAAATGGGAAGAAACCAGTGCAAAAAGGCTGAGAACACCCGAAATCAGAATGCCTCTCCTCCTACAGGGGATTGCAGTTCCTCATTAGCAAGGGAACAAGGCTTTACGGAGGATGAGTGTGATGATCTATCAGAATCAGGCTTCAGAAGGTGAATAATAAGAAACTTCTGTGAGCTAAAAGAATATGTTCTAACCCAATGCAAAGAAACTAAGAACCTTGAAAGAAGATTTAACGAAATGCTAATGAGAATGGACAACTTAGAGAAGAATATAAGTGAATTGATGGAGCTGAAAAACACACTAGAACTTCGTGAAGCATGCACAAGTTTCAACAGCTGAATTGACCAAGCAGAAGAAAGGATATCAGAGGTCGAAGATCAACTCAATGAAATAAAACGAGAAGGAAAGATTAGAGAAAAAAGGGTAAAAAGGAATGAACAGTCTCCAAGAAATATGGGACTATGTGAAAAGACCTAATCCACGTTTGATAGGTGTACCTGAGTGTGACGAAGAGAATGAATCCAAGCTGGAAAATACTCTTCAGGATATTATCCAGGAAAACTTCCCCAACCTAGCAAGGCAGGCCAGTATTCAAGTCCAGGAAATACAGAGAATACCACAAAGATTCCTCAAGAAGAGCAACCCCAAGGCACATAATAGTCAGATTCACCAGGGTTGAAATGAAGGAGAAAATGCTAAGGGCAGCCAGAGAGAAGGGTCGGGTTACCCATAAAGGGAAGCCCATCAGACTCACAGCAGATCTCTCAGCAGAAACCCTACAAGCCAGAAGAGAGTGGGGGCCAACATTCAACATCCTTAAAGA
>PVKP010024639.1:0-34709 GCA_004027715.1 Plecturocebus donacophilus
GCTGGGTTTGGTCCCAAAAAAGTTATCAAATAAGATGTCTTTTCTGAATCATAGGCTTGATAGACCATGCTGAGCTTGTAAGTGACAATTACTTTGGTTAAACTTTTTTTCTAAGCTAACTTGGATAAGGAATAAAGTAAGAAATGTAAATATTACAGCAACAATAACCACAACAGTGAGTTTAAAAAGTTGAAGATGGAATTTTAGCCAGATTTTGACTATAAAGGGTAGTCAGCTGTAGAGATCAAAAAGCCAAACATTTTAATGATGGGTATTCCATTTAGCTAATTAGCATGTTCATAGATTTTACCTACTCAGTTTCTACTTTGTTAGAAGCATTTGTTCAAGTGTAATAGTAGGTATTGGCACCAGTGAAAACACCCCCTGCTTGGTCATGAGGTAACTGTTGTGCAAGAAAGTAGAAGGCAAAAAACAAGACTATAGAGGAGGCAACATAAGTGGCTAAATGTTTCAGGGAGCTTAATCATATACAGGTCTAGTCTGAGTGGTCTTGGATGATAAGTCAACTTCAGCTGTCATATGCTGCACTTCCGGGTCATTTTTAACCTCAAGTCTTTGATTGTTTCTGAATTCCAGCAGGAGGTAAGAGCATCCTTTAAATGAGAACATGAATCTAAGGGTCAACATTTTTTAGTTTGGCAGGACAGGGACTGGTAAGGAATAGCTGATATGGACCTTTCCACCAAGAATGAAGGAAATTATTTTGTAAATGTCTCTTCCAATAGGCAAAAATCACCAGACTAAAGGTTGTGAGGTTTGGTATTTTCACATCCCAGAAGCACACTGTGGGAAGATTGTCTACCAGGGTATGATTTTTTGTCTATAACCTTAATTATTCCTTTGTAATATTGGAGAATGTCTCATTTAGTCAACTGAATATCAAAAGCAGAGGGGGCTAAATGCATCAATCATCCAGTGACAATTTCAAAAGGTGACAACTTATATTTTATAAAAGGTGAGACCTTAAATGCAATAGGACCAGATACACTACCTTTGGCCAGGGCAATTTTAATGTTTCCACAAATTTTGCCAGTTAAGTTTTGATAATGGCATTTGTTTCTTCCACCAATCTGAAAGACTGAGGATGGTAGACCCAATGAAAGTGTTGTAATATGGGCCACATTTTGCAAATTTGCTTTGTAATATGGCCAATGAAGTGAGTTTCTCAGTTACCATGTAACTCTAAGGATATGCCCCATGTAGGAATAATCTTTTCTAATAACTGTTTTTGCGACAGCTGAGGTAGTGGCAGATTGGCAAGGAAATGTTTCTACCCAGTGAGAAAACATACTAACCATAGAAAGAACATATTTATAACCTTGAGAGGGAGGCAACTGGATGAAATCCATTTTCCAAAGAAACAAGGGTCAATTAGGCAGATCAAAATGGCCTGGAACTCTGAACTGCTTTTCCTGGATTGAATTTTGCCAAAGCAGTACAAGACAGTTAGTTGTACCTCTTTGGTGGTCCTGAAATGCTTCCCCACCAATACAGTTTCATAAAACTTGTAAGTTGCCCAGTAAGTCATCTGACGTGTCATTTCAAGTAGGAATTTTTTATAGATTCTCATAATACTGATTTATGATTGGACCATATTATAAATTTGTTGTTAGGCAAACAATGCAATCATTTTTAGCTCAAAAATAATTTTATTTATGTGCGATGTGAGACTGAGCCACTTTAACAACATTATTTAAATTCTTTTGAGGAAAATAATTAATATTAGCTATAAATAAGGTTTTCAGTCTTAGTGGAAGTCAACGTAGCCATTTGTGGTGGTGCATGAGCAGCCAAGTTGTTTCCTTTAGCCTCAACAGATTCCAATTTTGAGTGCCCAAGAATTGTGATTATGGCCAAAGCCAAGAGAAATTGAATGAATTTATAAATTTTTGAAAAAAGCTCCATTTTTAATTTGGTTCACCCCAGAAGTTAGAAATTCTCTTTACTTCTGAAGCATACAAAAATTTTGAACAACCCCAAGACATAACAGCTGGCTCTGTGAATACTTGCAGGTTTACCTTTCACCAGGATACAAGCCCTGGTTAAGGGACAAAGTTCTGCTTGCTAGGCTGAAGCAGCCACTGACAACGGGCTGCTTCAGTCACTTAACAGTACATCCAGCAACATATTTTCCTTCATTAACTGGCATGTACAATCCATCGGTAAACTATGAAAATCCAGCATTTGGTATAGGGGTTTCTTGTAAATCAGCTCTAGGTTTTAGTAGCTGGTCAGTTAGATTTAGGCAGTTATGAGGTGTCTCATCATTCAGTAGGAGAAGGCAAGTTGCTGGATTATGACTTTTTGAAATGAGAAAGAATAATATGAGAAAAAGTCAACAGCAAGATCTCATAAAAAGTGACTCACAGAAAGATATGGAGTATTAGGAGAACTGATTAAAGCTTCTACAGCATGAGTAACATAGATTTAGTTAAAGCCACAGTGCCTGACATAGCTGCCATGCAGAAAGGGAGTCCCTTAGCTACTGAATCTAATTGCTGGCTGTAACAGCCAAGGGGTCTGTGTTGATCTCCATGTTTTCAGTTAAGAACCCCTAATGCATCTACTTGGCTTCTGGAGAGGCCTCAGGAAACTTACAATTACAGGCGAAGGCAAAGAGGGAGGAGGCATGTAACCTGCACAGAGCAGGAGGAAGAGAGGCGGGGCACAGGAGACACTACACACTTTTTTAAACGACCAGATCTCATGAAGACTCACTATCCCAAGGATGGTATCAAGAGGACGGTGATAAACCACTCACGAGAAATCCATCCCCATTATCCAGTCACCTCACACCAGGCCCTACCTCCAACATTGGGAATTACAATTTGACATGAAATTTAGTGGAGACACAGATCCAAAGAATATAAGCTTTTATGTGTCTGATCAGGATCCAAGAGAGGTCCTTGGTTTAATATCAAGTGTCTGAAATATTTGACATGTCTTTTCTAGCCTTTTAAAGCATTTATTTCTCTGTTAATTTTGAAAAATAGAAATTTTAAATAGAAAACAAAGAAAGAAAGAATCTTTCCTTTGGTAGATTTAAAATGTATCCTAACAATAACAAAGTAGCTAAAACAGTGTAGTGCACTGGCCCAGGAAAATAATAAGCACATAAAGGAAAAGAAATATGATATAAATATTTATAAACTCATATATATGAATCTATTTTTAAATACGTGGCTATTTCAATACATTGTGCAATAAATATGGGATTTCTTTGGAAAAGTCACAAAGTACCCAAAATTTGGGTGACATTTATAAATCCTCAAGGGTAAGAAAATGCTTTCTAAGCATGGTATCAAAGGCAGAATCATGAAAGTAAAACAGATTTAACAGCACAGTTCAAAATGTTCTATGGCTGGACACAGTGGCTCACTGTGCAATTCCAGCACTTTGGGAGGCCAGGTTAGGAAGATTGCTTGAGCCCAAGAATTTGAGACCAGCTTGGCAATATAATGAGACCTATCTCTACAAAAAATAAAGAATTGGCCAGTCATGATGGCACATGCCTGTGGTCCCAGTTACTCATGAGGCTGTGGTAGGAAGATCACTTGAGCCCAGGAGGTCGAGACTGCAGTGAGCTCTCATTGCACGATTGTACTCTAGCCTTGGAGACAGAGAGAGATCCTGTCTCAATAAATAAATAACATGTTCTGTGTACAAAGACGAATGCTCTTAATATATAAAGGGTTTTCACAGAATAAAAATGTAGCTATGGTTATATCTCTATTGGCTGGTGTTTTTCATATACACAGTCCACATCAGAGAACAGCAATCTTGGGCTGATTCTTCTGCCTCAGGTACTACAATTTTCAATATATTGCATGTAAAACACACCCCGTATCCTGGCCCCAACTGACTGGAACAAGCACCAGTGTATGCTCTGGTTATTCTTTTTCTGACCTCGTAATAATCTTTTCTTTTCTTTTCTTTTTTTAAATATAAAATACCTTAACATCTCCTTCTTGAGTAATAATCTTTTCTTGCCCTTCTCTGATCCACTCTGCTCTGTGCCCCAGTGAGTTGCACAAACGCACACACACACACACACACACACACACACACACCCACACTGCACCACCCAGGCTCTTAGATCTCTGCATTCTTGTTGGGTCTAGCTGATTGCAGGCACCAGCAGAAGGTTGAAGTGTGGGATGAGAGGTCAGGGGATGTATTCTCTGGCTTCCTCCCTGCTTCCCCTTGCACAGTGGTTCTGGCAGTGTCTAGTCCCTCTACCATTGTTGCTCTCACCAGGCAACCCCCTACCACATGTCCACAGCTCTGGTGACACTAATTTCTTATTACCATTTCAACCCTAGGCATGTTAATGGCTTTATGTTTAGTGAATGTTACTGGTCTCTGAGTGCCTCAACATCCCTTATGATTCCCCTTAACTCTGGCCATACCTTGGTAAACAGCCTCTTCATTAAATTCTCTCCAAAATCCCCACAAGTTTCCCTTCATTTCCTGCAGTCCCTGTCTGAGAAAGTGGATAAACAAGGCTTTCAAAAATTGACAAGGAACTGCAACCTCCTTTGAATTGGCTTAGTAAGATTTTATGCCTAATCAGAATGATCCCCATTAAGATGACACATGTCCCTATTTATAGCTCCTTTAGGTGAACTCAGAGGAAGTGGGTCACTGAGTTCCAGCTTTATCTGGATGACACTAAACTCTTGTAATTCTCTATGATGCCAATGCACTGGAAGCCATGGGGGCTTGTTATAACCCAGATTTCAGCAGGGTTTTCTAACTCCTTGAGACCTAGAAAAGACTCTGAAATTTTAACCACCATCACACTTATGAGACTATAAATGTTGGAACAAAACAGATAAATTATCATTACTTCATGATGATGCTTGTGAAGCCCAAGAAAATCAGCTAAAAGGAATACTATGTAAAAATAATTTTTCCATAGCTGGCTGGTTCCATATTTGTCATAAATTATTTTTTATTCTTGATTGTTCCCTCTTCCTAATGTCCCATTGTAATGGGATCTTTGGGGTGCCACTTTTCTGGCCGAAACCTCTGTGGCTGGTCAGTCATGCCTTTACGTGAGTTCTTGTCCTGTGTCCAGAAAGAATGAGGTATGCAAACAAGTGGAAGTTGAACAAGATGAAGAGGAGCTTTATTGAGTGTTAGGACAGCTCAGAGGAGACCCACAGAGGGTGGCTCCTCTCTGTAGGCAGGCAGTCCTGTCACATGTTCAGCTCTCAGCAGAGAGGAGGCCCTGGAGAGGGTGGCTCCTCTTGGCTGGCAGGTCATCCTGTGGTCTCTACAGCTGTCAGCAGAGAGGGTAGCTCCTCTCTGCAGCAGGACATCTCCTTATCTCCAGCTCTCAGGAGAGAGGTATCTCCTCTCTGCAGCTGATCACCCAATCCTCTCTCCATCCTCTCCCTACTGTGGCTGAGCCCGTGGCTTTTAAGAACCTCAAAGGGGAGGAAGTGTATGCTGATTTGTCCATGGGCAGCCATGAGTGGCAGGTCCTGGAAAAAGCACCACAAGTTCCCACTCTGGATTGTGGGGCTGGCAGCCCAGCCCCCAGCCTTCAGGCCCTCCCTGGTCAGAATGTGGGGCCTTACCAGGACCTGCCCCTTCTGCCCAGGAACATGTTTGCCTCCTGCTGCCATTCATGGTGCTAAGGCTCACTCAGACTTCTCTGAGATCTGAGCGGGCACCAACAGCCAGGAGAAGCCAGGCAGTGGGAGCAGGCACTTCTGAGCCTGCAAGGGCAGGGAGGCCTTCCCAGCCCCGAAGACTTCAGGGATACTGGGAAAGCGGGAGGTTCTGTAGCCACAGATCCAGCTGCAGCTGTACCCCGGAGGGCGGGGCTCCTGCCTGCTCCATGGAGCAGGAGGCTCCAATCTACAGGCTGCAGTTTGGTAGGCTGCAGGGGCACCCTGGGAACTCCCACTCCAACTCGGATCAGGCAGAGATTCCACCTGTCCAAGGCTCCCGCTGGCTCCATGGAGCATGCAGCCCTGGCAACGCCTCCCTGCTGCTGCCATCACCATGACCTATCAGTCACTAACTGAGCAATTCTGACATTTCTTTAAACTCTCCATCTGACTCCATTTTTGCTTTGACTTCCCAGACTATCCAGGGTCAACAGCAGTCAAGGCCTCTCTGCCATGGTAGCAACTCATGAGTCAGCCAAGATGAGCAGGCAGGCTGCCTAAGAGCCGCACTGGGACAGGGGCTTCTGAGCTCCACTGGGCCAGCAGGTGGCAGCAGCTAGATGATCAAGTGAACTGATTCATGGACATTAAAATGAAGCAGATAAGTCTAATCCTTGCACATGGGCCATGCTAATCTTCTCTGTATCCAGTTTTAGTACGTGCTGCTGAAGCGAGCACTGTATGTCTAAACCTAAGACCTCCTCAGTGATAACATTAATACTTCTCATACTTCTTTGAGTTCTTTCCCTGAGATTTCTTTTTGCCACAGGGCTTTTGTTGTTTCTGCCCATGGCTTTCTCTGCCACCTACTCTCTACAAACTCCCTGGTTAGTTTCTATTTAAACTTCATATTTAAATGTAAATATCACTTTTTTGTAGATGTCTTTCTTAACCTGTCCAGCCTAGGTCAAGATAGATAGATCAATGGATAGAAGATAGATAGGTAGATAGGCAGATAGATAGTCTCATTGGTTTGCATTACATAATCCTTCAAACACTTATCTTGGCTTGTGATGATGCACTGATTTATGTAATTATTTTATGTATGTATTTTGCTGTCTACTATAAGCCCCATATGTGCAGGAACAATGTCTATTTTGGTTCCTTATTTTGAGGTCTAGCATGGAGTGACCGCTTGGTAAGTGTGAGTTGAATGAAGAAGAAAATGGGGCATGCTGTGCCTAGGATATGGTCAAAACTTAGAACGTGGAGTTAAAAAGAAAGATATTGTATTACCTTTTCTGCCACTTAGATTTGAGCAGTGTATTTAAGCTCTCCCAGCTAGGTTTCTTCATGAGTAAAATGAAGGTAATAGTTGTGCCCACGCTACAGGACTGTTAAGAGCTTTAAATGAGAAAGCACAAAGAGCTCAGCAGAGTTCCCAGCTCATATTAGGTGCTCAAGTCATTATTCACTATGTTTTCAAACTTTTGTATTTTTCTTCTTTTGTTACAAAATTTTCACATTGAAATGTTCTCTGTGCTCATGCTCTTCTGACTGTAATGTGTTGATCTTTCGAGTGGAAGTGAAACTGCTTTCCATTTCAGACCAAGTGTACAGCATTTGAATGATAGGAGGAACTGATGGCGCTGCCATTTTTCTGTCAGATGTACCACTCTCTGTGATGGGCTGTGTTAGCCTGGCACAGACCTGGGCTCCTCAGGCTGCAGCCCAGAGCAGGGAACCCACCCGAGGTGGAAATCTTTGAGCTGGGCCCCTGGTTCTTTCTTTTCACTCTATTGAATCCTTGGCTTTTATTTTTCTTCAGGGAAAACATAACTGTTTTTTCTTATAAATTTGTTTTGTTTTATTGTTACTTCAGATTCGTGTGCTTATATTGGACAAATCTTAAAGCCTTCACGTGTTACCTAGAGAAAAAATGTATTGCTTTTTATTGAGTTGAGACTGATCAAGCTGTCAGAAATCCATGCTTGGGTGAGGCTGTCTTAAGTTTGGTCAACTTCTCTAGGTTTGGCAGGCTTTTGTAACTATTACTGAAGTCTGTGGTGGCAAAGGGGCTCAGTGAAGGGAAACATCTGGATTTAAAGTAGACTTTAATTACATCTCACACCCCTACTCTAGACCAGTGTTTAACCCCAGGGAGAGGCTTAAAAGTGTGACTTCGTTAGAAACTCAGGAGTCATTTTAACCTAATTGCTCCCTTATCATAGCTTAAAGCGAACACCTAAGCCTTTAAGAATAAACTCATAGTCCCTGATTCCTGACTCCATTTGCCCTAAGTGCTCCCAGAGGATCTGCTTTCTGGTACCAATTTCAGTAAATGTTTTCATGGTCTTGGATGTAGAGTTAATGCTTAACAAGTTCCAGAGGAACCAATTTCCTGTTCGAGGAAACTTTCTTACCAAGTTTCCTAATTATTCCCACTCATTGCCCTGTAGAATCCAACTGGCCAGAGAGGTTGTTAATAGGCCACAGGTGGCAGCTACAGTTACGTTACCAAGGAAACAGATCAACCGTGCAGAGAGTGACGTTTGACACAGGGAGACCAGGGACTGTAAACGTGTATTTCCTGCTGCCTCTTGTTTCCTGAGGTGGGGGGAATCAGGACATACACCCTTCGTGTCAAAGTCATTGAGAAATCGACTACAGTGAATACTCCAAGCCAGCATTTGGAGACTTTTTGGTCTCAAGACTCCTTTTATATTTCTACAATTCATAGAGAAGCCCAAAGAGCTTTTGTTTATGTAGATTATAGAAATTCATATTTACTATATTCAATATTCAAACTCAGACTTTTAAAAACATTTATTTAACTCATTCAAAAATAATAACGCTATTACCTGTTAACAGAAATAACAATTTTAATAGAAAATATTTAAAACGGTGTTATTGTTTTACATTTTTACAAATTTCTTTAGTATCTGGCTTAGAACCCGAATTCTGTCTGCTTCTGCATTCATTCTGTTGTGATATAATGCATCACGTAGCTTCTGGAAAACTCTACTGTACATTCTTGGGCAAATGAGAGATAAAAGGCAAATAATATTTTTAAATTATTATGAAAGTAATTTTGATCTCACAGAACCCATAAAAGGGTCTCAGGCTCTTCCAGAGGCTGCAAAACCGACTTTCAGAACCACTATTCTAAACAAAACCACACTGAAAGGTAGTCATTGATTGCTATATGCTAATGAAACACAAAGCAAAGCAATTGACCAAGAAACAAGTTTGCAGTTATGAAGGTGGGAGCATCTGTGCTCTGCTCTACATGCTTATGCTGCTTTCGGCCATCCTGACCTACAAGGACTGCCAGCTTCCTGTAGAGATATCCTGATAATGACATTTGGCCCCAACACCAAAAATAGGTTTGCTACAATTTTGTTTTGAAACAGTGACTTGAAATTCTGTAAACTGCCAAGTATCAGACGTCCACAGAGTGTCTGAGCAAAGGCAACAATGTTAGAAAAAAGCAGGTAATATTTGGCAACAGTAATCACGGAGACTGAAAGAATTTTCATTTGTAATAAACGTCTAGTTTTCCCCACCTTATAAAGGCCTGTCTGAGAAGCCAAAAGATAGGGGAAACATGAACTTCCTAATAAGAATTGCCTTACGTACTTCCCAGAAGTGACTGTATCTTATGCCCAAATTGTATACACTGATGAGATCTTGTGGAGGCTAAAAGAGTTGCACAAGGACTCCTGATGATCTCAGGCGGTGTGTCAGACCTCCAAAAACATCCAGTATTGATTTGAACAACTCTGCCCACGATCTCTGCTTAAGACCTATTATTCCAGGCATACAGTTCTATCCAATCTGGCCACCTCCGTAAGGCTGTTCGAGCCCGGGCTACATATTGGAGACAAGATCTTAGTGCACAGTCACTAATGCCATGTCTGGGGCACATAAGCCCAACTTGAGGGTATTCTCAGTTCCTGTTCTTTTATCATATGAGAAGCAGTAGAATACATCTGCTAGTCAAAAGCATCAACTCAGAAGTCCAAGAAGCCTGTGTTCAAGTCCTACCCGTCACAAAATAATTTTGAATATTTGGACAAATTATCTAGTATCTTTCAGCTCCTCTGTCAAATGGTATTGTGAAGATTAAATTAGTTATACATGTAAGGGACTGGGTAAGGTATAGAGTGTTCGATAAATGTTAGCTATTTATTTTTATGTTTTAAGGGATGGGGTCTCCCTATGTTGCCCAGGCTGTTCTGGAACTCCTGGGCTCAAGAGCTCCTCCTGCCTCAGCCAACCAAAGTACTAGAATCACAGGCATGAGTAGCTAATGCCCCGCCAGTACTAGCTAATATTAAAATGCAAATGCTACTTTCTTTTGCCCATGTGTTACATTCTTTGGTGACTCCCCATACCTTTTTATATTGGGCTCAATCTCCTTTTAAGTCATAACATTTTTGTGGTGTGGCATCACTTCCTGCCACCCCCACCACCACTAGTGTTGTATGCAGCTGTCGCACAATTCTACTCAGAGACCTTAAACTCCCTCGTACTTTCCAGACACCAGCCTTAACATAAGTGTACAGTCCTCTTTCTTGTTTTTCCCATATGACCAACTTTTACTGCTCTTATAAACTATGACCATAATTGCCCCACCATGAAGCCTTCCCTGACTCTTGCCCTTTTTTAAACTGTTATTTTGGGCAAATTCTTTAGGTTTTAAATTTATTTTATATTTCAGTAAGTATTGGGGATTTTATATAAAATATACAAATTTTTATATTTTATATAAAAGTATATTTATAAAAATATTTTATATTTCAGTAAGCTAGGGGGAATGGGTAGTGTTTGCTTTCATTAATAAATTCTTTAGCGGTGATTTCTGAGATTTTGGTGAACCCATCCCCCATGCAGTATACACTGTACCCAGTGTGCATTCTTTCATTCCTCATCCCCTCCACCCTCTCCCGAGTCCCCAACATCCATTGTATCCTTCTTATGCCTTTGCGTCTTCATAGCTTAGTTCCCTCTTATGAGTGAGAACATGTGATGTTTGGCTTTCCATTCCTGAGTTGGTTCTAAATTTTTGAAATAGCAATTGCAAATTGTACTGCTATAAACATCCATGTGCAAGTATCTTTTTCATGTAATGAATTTTTTTCCTCTAGGTAGATACCTAGTAGTGGGATTGCTGGACCAAATGGTAGGTCTGCTTTTCATTATTTAAAGAATATCCACACTGTTTCTTGTAGTGGTTGTACTAGTTTACATTTCCACCAACGGTGTAAAAGTATTCTCTTCCACCATATCCATACCAACATCTATTTTTTTTTATTTTTTTTATTACGGTCATTCTTGCAGGAGTAAGGTGGTATTGCATTGTGGTTTTTATTTTTATTGCCCTGATCGTTAGTGATGTTGAGCATTTATTCATATATTTGTTGGCCATTTGTATATCTTCTTTTAAGAATTGTCTATTTATGTCCTTAACCCTCTTTTTTTTTTCTTTTTTTTTTTTTGAGACAGAGTGCAGTGGCGTAATCTCAGCTCACTGCAATCTCCATCTCCTGGATTTAAGCAATTCTCCTGCCTCAGCCTCCTGAGTAGCTGGGACTACAGGCATGCACCACCACGCCCAGCTAATTTTTGTGTTTTTTAGCAGAGACAGGAGTTTCACCATGTTGGCCAGGATGGTCTCGATCTCTTGACCTCATGATCCACCCACCTCAGCCTCCCAAAGTGCTAGCATTACAGGTGTGAGCCACCATGCCCAGCCTCTTAGCCTTTTTTTTAATGGGATTGATTGGTTTTTTTCTTGCTGATTTGAGTTCTTTGCAGATTCCTAATATTAATCCTTTGTCAAACACATAGATTATGAAGATTTCCTCCCACTCTGTGAGTTGTCTGTCAACTATACTGATTATGTCTTTGCTCTGGAGAAACCTTTTAGTTTAATTAAGTCCTATCTACTTGTCTTTGTTTCTGTTACATTTGCTTTTGGGTTCTTGGTTATGAAGTCTTTGCCTGAGCCAGTGTCTACAAGGGTTTTTCCGATGTTATCTTCTAGAAATATTATGGTTTTAGGTCTTAGATTTAAGTCTTTGATTCATCTTGAGTTGATTTTTGTATAAGGTGAGAGATGAGGATCTAGTTTCATTCTTCTACATGTGGCTTGCCAGTTATCTCAGGACCATTTGTTGACTAGGGTGTACTTTCTCCACTTTATGTTTTTGTTTGCTTTGTTGAAAATCAGTTGACTGTAAATGTTTGACCTTATTTCTGGGTTCTCTATTCTGTTCCATTGGTCTATGAGCCTATCTTTACATCAGTACCATGTTGTTTTGGTGACCATGGTCTTATAGTATAGTTCAAAGTCGTGTAATGTGATGCCTCCAGATTTGTTCTCTTTGCTTAGTCTTGCTTTGGCTATGCAGGCTATTTTTTAGTTCCATATGAATTTGAGGATTGTTTTTTCTAGTTTGATGAAAAATGATGGTGATATTTTGATAGGAATTGCATTGAATTTGTAGATTGCTTTTGGCAATATGGTCATTTTTGTAATATTGATTCTTCCTGTTCATGAACATGAGATGTTTTTCCATTTGTTTGTGTCATCTATAATTTCTTTCAGCAGCGTTTCATAGTTCTCCTTGTAGAAGTCTTTCACTAACTGGTTAGGTATATTCCTAAGTACATTTTTTACAGATCTTGTAAAAGGGGTTAAGTTCTTGATTTGATTATCAACTTGGTAACTGTTGGGGTATAGCAAAACTACTGATTTGCGTACATTAATTTTGCATCCTGACACTTTGCTGAATTCATTTACCAGTTCTAGGAGGTTTTAGGTTAAGTCTTTAGGGTTTTCTGGGTATATGATCATATTATCAGCAAACAGCAACAGTTTGACTTTCTCTTTACTGATTTGGATGCCCTTTATTTTTTTTCTCTCGTCTGATTGCTCTGGTTAGGTTCCAGTACCATGTTGAATAGATGTGGTGAAAGTGGACATCCTTGTCTTCTTCCAGTTCTTAGGAAAAATGCTTTCAACTTTTCCCCACTCATTAGTATTGGCCATGGGTTTGTCATAGATGGCTTTTATTACCTTAAGTTATATCTCTTCTATGCCAATTTTGCTGAGGGTATTGATCATAAAGGATACCGGATATTTGTCAAATGCTTTTTCTGCATCTATTGAGGTGATCATGTGATTTTTGTTTTTAATGCTGTTTGTGTGGTGTATCACATTTATTGATTTGTAGATGTTAAACCATCCCTGCATTCCTGGTATGAAAACCACTTGATCATGGTGGATTTTCTTTTTGCTATGCTGTTGGATTCAGTTAACTGGTATTACGTTGAGGATTTTTGCAATATATGTTCTTCAGGGATATTGGTCTCTTGTTTTCTTTTTTTGATATGCCCGTCTCTGGTTTTGGTATCAGGATGATACTGGCTTCATAGAATGATTTAGGGAGGATTTACTCTTTCTCTGTCCTGTGGAATAGCATCAATAGGATTGGTACCAATTCTTTTTTGAATGTCTGATAGAATTCAGCTGTCAATCTGTCTGGTCCTGGACTTTTCTTTTTGTTGGCAATTTTTTAATTACTATTTCAATCTTGCTGCTTGTTATTGACCTGTTCAGAATTTCTATATCTTCCAGTTTAATCTAGGAGGGTTGTATTTTTCCAGGGATTTATCCATCTCCTCTAGGTTTTCTAGTTTATGCACATAAAGGTGTTCACAGTAGCCTTGTGTATTCTTTTATATTTCTGTGGTATCAATAGTAATATCTACCTTTTCATTTCTATTTGAGCTTATTTGGGTCTTCTCTCTTTTTTTCTTGGTTAATCTCACTAATGGTCTATTAATTTTATTCATCTTTGCAAAGAACTTTTTGTTTTATTTATCTTTTATTTTTTTTGGTTTGAATTTTATTTAGTTCTGCTCTGACCTTAATTATTTCTTTTCTTCTGCTGGGTTTGGGTTTGGATTGTTGCTTTTCCAATTCCATGAAAGATAACTTTAGATTTTCTATTTGTGCTCTTTCATACTTTTTGATGGAGGCATTTAATACTATGAACTTTCCTTTTAGCAGTGTTTTTGCTGTATCCCAGAGGTTTTGACAGGTTCTTTCACTATTATTTTTCAGTTCAAAGAATTTTTAAATTTCCACTTTGATTTCATTGTTGACTCAATGATCATTCAGGAGCAGGTTATTTAATTTCCGTGTATGTGCATGGTTTGGAGGGTTTATTTTGGAGTTGATTTCCAGTTTTATTCCACTGCGACATGAGAGAATACTTGATACAATTTCAGTTTTCTTAAATGTACTGAGACTTTTTTGTGGCCTATCATATGGTCTATCTTGGAGAATGTTCCATGTGCTGATGAATAGAATGTATATTCTGCAGTTGCTGGGTAGAATATTCTATAAATATCTGTTAAGTCCATTTATTTTAGGGTATAGTTTAAGTCCATCATTTCTTTGTTGATTTTCTGACTTGATAACCTGTCTAGTTCTGTCAGTGGAATATTAAAGTCCCCCACTATTATTGTGTTGCCATCTATCTCATTTCTTAGGTCTAGTAGTAATTGTTTTACAAATTTGGGAGCTCCAGTGTTAGGTGCATATATATTTAGGATTGTGATATCTTCCTGTTGGACTAGTCCTTTTATCATTTTATAATATCCCTGTTTGTCTTTTTTCATTGCTGTTTCTATAAAGTTTGTTTTGTCTGATATAAGAATAGCTACTCCTGCTCCCTTTTGGTGTCCATTTGCATGGCATATCTTTTTCCACCCCTTTACCTTAAGTTTATGTAAATTTTTATGTGGTAGATGAGTCTCCTGAAGACAGCAGAAACTTGGTTGATGAATTCTTATTCACTCTGCCACTCTATATCATTTAAGAGGAGCATTTAGCTCATTTACATTCAATGTTAGTATTGAGATGTGAGATATTACGATGTTTATCATGCTATTTGTTGACTGAATACATCGGTTTTTTTTTCATTGTATTATTGTTATATATTGTCCTATGAGATTTATGCTTTAAGGACAGTCTATTTGGATCTATTTCAAGATTCGTTTTAAGATTTAGAGCTCCTTTTAGCAGTTCTTATAGTTCTTGGTTGGTAGTGGTCAATTCTCTCAGCATTTGTTTGTTAGGAAAAGACTGTGTCTTTCCTTCATTTATGAAACTTGGTTTCACTGGATATAAAATTCTTAGCTGATAATTGTTTAGCTTACGGAGGCTAAAACTAGGACCCCAATCTCATCTAGCTTATAGGGTTTCTGCTGAGAAATCTGCTGTTACTCTAATAAGTTTTCCTTTATAGGTTACCTGATGCTTTTGCCTCACAGCACTTAAGATTCTTTCCTTCATCTTCACTTTAGATGACCTGATGACTATATGCCTAGGTGATGATCTTTTTGCAACAGATTTCTCAGGTGTTCTTTGAGCTTCTCGTATTTGGATGTCTAGCTCTCTAGCAAGGCTGGTGACATTTGCCTTGATTATTCCCTCAAATATGTTTGCCAAACTTTTAGCTTTCTCTTCCTTTCAGAACACCAGTTATTCTTAGGTTTGGATGCTGAACACAGTCCCAAACTTCTTGGATGCTTTGTTCATTTTTTAAAATTCTTTTTTCTTTGTCTTTGATAAATGGAATTAATTCTAAAACCTTGTGTTTCAGCTCTGAAGTTCTTTCATCTGCTTGTTCAATTTTATTGCTGAGACTTTCCAGTGCATTTTGCATTTCTCTAAGTGTCTTTCATTTCCAGAAGTAGTGACTGGTTTTCATTTATGCTACTTCACTGAGGATTTTTCCTTTCATATCCTTTATCATTTTTTTTAAGTTGGATTTCACCTTTCTCTGGTTCCTCCTTGATTAGCTTAATAATCAACCTTCTGAGTTCTTTTTCTGGCAATTAAGAATATTTCATCTTGTTTTGATTCATTGCTGTTAAGTTGATGTGAGAGGGTGTTAAAGAACCTTGTTTTGTCATATTACCAGAATGTTTTTTCTGGTTTCTTCTTATTTGGATAGGCTATGTCAGAGGGAAGATCTGGGACTCAAGGGCTCCTGTTCAGACTCTTTTGTCCCATGGGGTGCTCCCCGCCTTCCCCTAGTGATGGGCTTCCTGAAAGCCAAACTGCAGTGATCGTTTTTGTTTTTCTGGGTCTAGCCACCAGCAGAGTTACTGGGCTGCAGGCTGGTACTGGGGAGTGCCTACACAGTCCTCTGATGTGATCCATCTTCAGGTCCTATAGCCATGGATACCAGCACCTGCTCCAGTGGAGGTAGCAAGGGAGTGGATTTTGTAAGGGCCCTTGGTTGTATTTTTGTTTAGCATGCTGGTTTTGTGTTGGTTGGCCTCCAGCCAGGAGGCAGCACTTTCAAGAATGCCTCGGCTGCAGTACTATAGGAAGGATGCAAACTTGCCCTAGGATTGCATGGTTAAGTATTCAGGTTTCTCAAGCTATGGGCAGAGCCATAAAGCTCCTAAGAGATTATGTCCTCTGTCTTCTGCAACCAGGGTGGGTAGAGAAAGAACACCAAGTGGGGGCAGAGATAGCTGTGTCTGAGCTCAGTCTCTCCATGGGTGGGGCTTGCTGTGGCTGCTGAGGGGCATGGAGGTGTGGTTCCCAGGCCAATGAAGTTATGTTCCCAGGGGGATTATGGCTGCCTCTGCTGAGCCATACAGATTGCCAGGGAAGTGAGGGAAAGCCAGCAGTCACAGGCCTCACCCTGCTCCCATGCAACCCACAGTCCTAAAGGCTGGGCTCACTCCCATCATGCCCCCACCAGAAGAACCAAGTCTATTTCCAAGCAGTTAGTGACAAGGATGGAGAACTTGCCCCCGACCACCTACCCACTGAGAAAGCAAGCTGACTCAGTTTTCTGGCATCTCAGGGAGCCTGCAGGAGCAATCCAGTTCCTTCAAAGGGTCTGTGGATTCTCTCAGCTTTCCTGGTATGTTCTTGTGGTAGTTCTTGGAGCAAAAGTTCATGATGTGAGTTTCCACAGCTGTTCTGTCTGTCTGAGTGGGAGCTGCAAACTAATCCTGCCTCCTATCCCCAAATTCTTTCAACTCCTACCCTTAAGTGACCAATTTGGGAAGTCTCATAACGCAAGTGTTAATGACAGTTTTAACACTCAACACAACATGTTGTAACACTTTCTGTATCTGCTTCAGGCATTCAATTGTAAGCTCCTAGAAATGAGTGATTGTGCCTCATCTTTGTGCCTAACATCTAGCACAGCAATGGATGCATGGTAGGCACCCAGTAAGTGGTTTTCAACTTATGAACACATACTCAAATGAGATAACAGACATAATCCATTACTGTGAATGTATACTATGTGGACTTTGGGATTTATATTTATGATCATGGTCTCGATATGGGTGGTGGCGATGGTGGCATTGATGGTAGTGGTGATGGTGATGGTGGTGGTGATGCTAATGATGGTGGTAGTGATGGTGATGGTGATAATGGTGATGATGGTGATGGTGACAGTGCTGCTGGTGGTGATGGTGATGGTGATGGTGGTGGTGGTGGTGATGCTAATGATGATGGTAGTGATGGTGATGGTGATAATGGTGATGATGGTGATGGTGACTGTGCTGCTGGTGGTGATGGTGATGGTGATGGTGGTGGTGTTGATGGTGGCAGTTATGATTATGGTGATGGTGATGACGATAGTGGTGATGATGACAGTGGTGGTGGTGATGGTGGTGGTGACGGCAGTTATAATTAAGGTGGTAGTGATGGTCATGATGGTAACAGTGGTGGTGGTGATAGTGGCTGCTATGATTATGGTGGTAGTGATGGTGATGGTGGCGGTGGTAATGGTGGTGGTGGTGGCGAGCCTGGTGGTGGTGATAGTGGTGGTGGTGGTGGTCGTGGTGATGGTGATGGTGGTGGTGAAAAAGAGCATACTGGGAAAGCGGAGAAGGGAACTGAGGATGTACCTCAGCCCTTCTGCTCCTAAGCCTAACAAAAGATACACCTACACCTATTAGGGACATGAAAATTTCCACTACATTTATCACCTACCCAAATTTGTTGTTCCCAGAATTTTGACGTAATTCATATTACTTTTTGTGAGCTGATCTGAAATAAACGTTGGTAAACCATAAGCAAGTTTAATTCCCCGGAATTTCAAAAGTGAGAGTGTAGCAATTACACACTTTAGCCATTAGATGGCAGGAAGAATTTAGTCATTAGATGGCAGAATTTAGTCTGTCTTTTGTCATAAAGAACCAAGTATTTCCTGGAGCTTTTATTCATCTAAGGCTCGGAGGCTCCATCCTCAAGCTTCTTCCTAGATCCACTTCCTTTGTCCTCGCTACCCTGTCCTCTGGTCTCTTAATGTGAACTGCTTGGTCCCTGAAAGCCCTGTAACATCATGGGTCTCTACTCTTCCCTCTATTTTGCACGTACTATTTCACCCATTTGTGTCTGTCTCTTCCTCAGATACAAACCACATCGGCACAGAGCCTGTGGCACACTGATTCAATCTCTCTCCTCTATTGGATTTTTTCCATGGGACTTCAAATATTCTGCAATCTCTCCAGCTTGAGATCTCCCTGGATCAGGCAACCCTCTCTTGGTGTTGCTTTGTAACTCCGTTCCCCCTGTTCAGACTTCTATTTCGAGCCTGCCTTATATCTACTTGACTGATTTCCTCTGACTCCTTACTCATTCAAAACTGGATTTCACCCAAAAAGCCTTCCCTTCCAGTGATCCATATCTCAACAAATAGAACTCCCCTCCACTCTCTGCTGGGGGCTTATCTCTGACACCTGTCTCTCCTACCGTCTCCCTACTTGCAATCCTTACCAAGTCCTGTCAATTTGATTTCTTAAATATGGGTAGAAACATTCACATTGCTGCCTTTTCACTGCAGAGGTGTCAGGAAGAAGCCCACCTTTCTGGTTGAAGCAGAGAGTGGATGGGGTTCCATTTGTCAAGATAAGGAACACTGGAAGGGAAGGCTTAGTCCAAGCTAAGCCGAGGTGAAAGCCCGACTCTCAGCTGAGGCAAAGCAATGACCACTGCCTTGCCTATTATCGTCCCAGCAGCCAGAATAATGTTTTAAAATACAAATATGGCCATGTTACTACCACTGCCAGTAGGTGAAGTTCAAAGTTCTTATTGTACCTATAAGGCTTTGCAGTCTACCTTCAGCTTACCTCTCCATCCTACTCCGCCCTCTCCCTCTCCGGCTCTCTCCCATTCCTGAAGTGACACCAAGTTCCTTCATATTCATATCTTCAAACACTTTATTCCTTCCAGGTGGACTGCTCCCTCCTCCACAGCCAGGCCTGGCTAACTCCCATCACCCTTTAAGACTCCATTGAAATGTTACTTCCTCAGGGAAGCCTTCCAACTGTCCTCAGCACCAGTCCTCCTCCTGCCACCCCTCCAGGTTAGATAAGGTCTTCCTATTATAACCTCCAGGTATTTTGTGCCTTTTCTTTATAACAGTTATCACAGTTATAATTGTTTTGTTATGTATTTATCTAATAATCTTCTCTCTCATTAGACTATCTTGCTTATCTTTGTGTTCCCAACACCTGGCATAGTGCCTAATACATATAAACCATTCAACAAACATTGTTGGTTAACGATTAAATGGCTTTTTTTTTTCTCAAACTGGCCATTCTCATGCTCACAGTGTCTTGGCAGAAACTGCTTGAAAGTAACAGCCCAACACACACACACACACACACACACACACACACACACACAAGCACACAGAGACGTACACACAAATATAGTCTCTATACAAATAACACTCATCCTTCACTACTTAAATCAAATATCACATCAACAGTGCAACCATAAGAAAAGACTAAAAATAGACATTGGCTTTGGGATGGGAGAAAGGGCAGAATCAGGAAGCATCTTGAGGATATTGCTGACGAAAGTTTGAAGAGCTTCAAGGAGTTTACTGATGTAGAACTTGCAGACAGTGGGGAAAATGTTATCAGATGCTGTATTAAAGGACACCCAAAAGATGCCTTGGCCAAACAGTTAACAAAATCATCACTGCAGCAGTGTAGAAAATTTTAAAAAAATACTAATAAAACGGTAAATCTGACTAGGGATCTTTCCAGGCAGAATATCAGAAGTGCTGACTTCTTTTAGCTGCGTATAATAAAATACAAGGAGAGAAAAATAAGCTAAAGAACAAACTATTGGGCCAGGCACCGTGGCTCACGCCTGGAATCCCAGCACTTTGGGAGGTTGAGGCAGGCCGATCATGAGGTCAGGAGATTGAGATCATCCTGGCCAACATGGTGAAATTCTGTCTCTACTAAAATACAAAAAATTAGCCAGGCGTGGTGGCACATGCCCATAGTCCCAGCTGCTCAGGAGGCTGAGGCAGGGGAATCTCTTGAACTCGGGAGGCAAAGGTTGCAGTGAGCCGAGATGGTGCCACTGCACTCCAGCTGGGTGACAGAGCGAGACTCTGTCAAAAAAAAAAAACTATTAGGTTTTTTAAAACAGAATATAGAGAAGACATAAAGGATCCAGAACTTGCTATATTCAAAATAAATCTATCCCTCATTCCCAGTCTCTTCCAGTGAATGATTTTAAAAGAAAGAAATGGTTTTGGGACAAAGATCAAATTCAAGGAGTAATTGTAAGATCCTTTGTTAAAAACTTAGAAAAACCTTTAACAAAAAAGAATTCCATCCCTTCTAGATCAAAAGAATACTGTGGAACTGACATTGCTCCAATTTCTTGGATCAGACCTTGAATACTGGCAGCTTCCAGAATATTCAAACACTCACTACAATATGTGTCATTTTTAAAAGGAGTGGTTGGGAGAGTATTTGTGTGTACATTTTCTATTGATGATGCCTACTAAAGACTTGCTAGGTATTCTCAACAGTTACTGTAATGAACAACCAAGTTATGTGCCTGGAGCCTGGATAGGAGTCTCCTAGAATAGCAAAGGTTATGTTAATGAAAACAATGAAATGATAAAGTCATGTTAATGTAGACAGTACACTATATGGGTTTGGTAGTTTGGGTTCCTAGAGTTTTCATTCTATATGAATTAATATTAAAAGAGCTGTCAAAATAAAAGTTGCACTGGGCAAAATTGAACAGGCAAGAGATAATTTATTCAAGACTATTGCAACACAGGAGAGAGATTAAACTCAACTCAGCTAAAACAAAAGCCTGGAGAGACTTTAACAGCTGGAGTAGAGAAAATCATAAGGCTATGGTGTTCACTAATTGGCCTTACCCAAAGCAAACTTTCTCTATCTGCATATAACAGCAGGTAGTTGCAAAACTTGGAGCAAAATGTCTACTGAAGTTAGGTTCCTACCCACCCATAAAGACTGGAAGATAAGGAGCTATTTCTTTTGAGTTTTACATTTAAAACTAGCAAGAGGCTTCTAAGCAGATTTACATTTCAAAGGAGGCAGAGAAAAAAATGGCAACAAGTTTTCCAAAGTAAATGATTTAAGAAAAGGGAGGTCAGGGAACTCTAGTCAGGAAAAAAAAAAAAAAAAAACCTGCCTTAAGTTTACTAAAGCTGAGGGGAATGTTAAAGGCCATCTTCATCAAAGCTTTCCTGTTATTTAAAAGTGAAAGAATTTCTCTATTTCTGCACTGTATTGTTTGAGCTACCTTGTGCTGTTATCCTGATTGGACAAGCTTTTGGTGAGTTAGTTTAAATAATGTGTTTATATGTGATTTGAGTTGGGAAATAGGTGGAAATTTTTGGTCGAGTCAAAAAATGGCGAGTAATGCCTTCACTTAATTAACTCTGACCTCTTTCAGATGCTCCTATTCCCAAGAAGATATAAAAGTATAGTAATAGATACTAGGGACAGGCATGGTGGCTTACACCTAGCACTTTAGGAAGGCAAGGTGGGATGATTGCTTGAGCCCAGGAGATCACGACCAACTTGGGCAACATAGAGAGACTCTGTCTCTACAAAAAATAAAAAAACAGCTGTGTGTGGTGGCATACACCTGTAGTTCCAGCGACAGAGGAGGACTGCTTGAGCCTGGGAGGTCAAGGCTGCAGTGAGCTGAGATGGTGCCACTGCACTCCAGCCTGGGCAATAGGGTCAGACTCTGTCTCCAAAAAGAAAAAAAGAAAAAGAAAATAGATACTGAGAGCTTGACCAGTTGTAACTATGCAAGGGAAAGGACAGGCCTGTGAGGGGTTGGCAGTGAGCATATCAAGGGACTTCAGAAACCCAACAGGCTTCTTGTGCAAAGAAGTTGGCTGCAGAATTTGACCCCAGACTTCACATGTCACAGGCTATATTAGTTTGCTATGGCTGCCACAGCAAAATATCACAGACTGGTGGCTTAAACAGAAATTTATTTCTCACAGTTCCAGATGCTAGAAGCCCAAGATTAAGGTAATAGATTTTGTTTCTCCTGAAGCCTTTCTCATTGGCTTTGTTGACCTAAAGGAAGAAACTGAAGCAAAGTAAATATAAGCAGAGAGTTTATTGGGGCCAAGTTTCAGGACTACAAGCCAAAAAACACAGATTCAAGTTGCCTTGTATATATGTGCTCTGGTTAGCAGCAGTCACATGTGACGTTTTTTGTTGGTTTGCTTCTTGCTTGTTTTTGGAGAAACGAGGTCTCCCTGTGTTACCCAGTCTCATCTCAAACTCCTGGCCTAAAGGGATCCTCCCACTTCGGCCTCCCAAAGTGCTGGGATTACAGACATGAGCCACCATATCTGGCCCTATACAATGGTTTTTAAAGGAAAAAAGAAGAGACAAGTCCCAAGTTGTTTACCAAAACTTTATGTTAAACAAACCTAAGGCAATAATTGACTGCACATTGTTCTTTGCATCATAAATTTCAGAAACATGAAGGTAATGGGTGAGGATCACATTGTACAACTTTTAACATTCTCAGTCACTCCTCTGGGGTTGTTTCATTGATGAGCACATAACCATCTCTTTGTTTTTCTCAAGATATAATTTATTAATAAATATTAGTACATTCATAAAATTGAATACTATACAAAGCAATGAAAAATAAACCACAGTTACATACATCCATATGGATGAATCTCAAAAACAATGCTAAACTAAAAAAACAAGCCAAGGAAAAAGCACATACAGAATAAATGCCTTTATATAAAGATTTAAAACAGGCAAAACTAAGCACTCTATTATTTAGGGACATGTCACTAGGTGGTAAAAAACAATAAAGAAAACTAAAGGAGTTATTAACACAAGTTCAGGGTAGTAATTTCTTCTGTAAATGAATGACAGGCATGTGATCCAACAAGAATGTATCCAGGGATTCTCAGGTATGTAAAGTTCAAACACTTGGTCCATTAGTGGGTATATGAATATTAATTATTTTTCCTTAAGTTATACATACACATTTTCATATGCATTTTTGTATGTATGCTATATTTTCAAAATAAAGACGTGACCTACAGAGTCTAATCGTAGGAACAGGGATGGAAGGGGGGCTCTAATAGAGATGTTAGGTCAGTGGCAATGGAAATCACACGAGTGTACACTCTATGGTCAAGTTATTAATTTATAAAGTATGGATTTAATTAGTTAAACTCTCAAACGGCAATCTTTCCCTCCTTAACAAGTGCTTGGGAGCCGCCTTGTTAGTCCTCCATTCTGATCACATTTCATTAGGATAAGCATTGGAGACATCCTTGCTGGCTTTTTACCACATGAGACATTCAAACAAAGAAAAGGTTTTCATATCGTTTGGAAATAATTATGACAAACAATAAGTTTCACATACCATTAGTATATTATGTGGCCTTGAAGAACTTACTTAATGTGGCTGAGCCCGTTTCCTTATCTGCAATTAATAGCAGTGTGGCAAAGACATTTATTGTTATTGATGATAACCCTGTCTTTAAACGGTTAACTCTGGACATGGGTGTGAGGGGCATATCTGAAGATTCACTCATGTCTATCTGGGCCTGATAAATTTGTCATACATCCCATTCTTCAGACTGCTGTGAGCTACTTTTCTTTCTTGGCTAGCAGATGGTCATCTTCTCACTGTGTCCTTACAGGCCGTCCTTCAGTCTGTGCATTGTCTGTGTTCTAATCTCCTCTTCTTTTAAGGACACCAGATTATTTGGATTAAGGCCAGCCCTAGTGACCTTATTTTATCTTAATTACCATTTTAAAGGCGAAATCTCTAAATGTAATTACATTCTGAAAGCTAGGACTTCAACATGTGAATGTCAGGAGACATAGTTCAGCCCATAATGCAGAACACGACTAAAAGTGAGACTTGACTGTCACTCAGAAGCCCAGGCAGCTCTGCCACGGGTGCCGGGAGGAAGCCAGGCTTCTGTTGCACTTCCATCTACTGGCAGCACACACAGAAAGGAAATGCTCCCAGTGGCTAGATTCCACCCATCATATCATTGGACTAAGTGAAAACATTCAGAACTCTCATTTTTAAAATGAATGCATTCATGAAGATTGCTAACCTTACATCCAGCTGAATAATAATTAAATACATGAGGCTAACCTGACAGAGGATGGAAAGGCTTTCTTTAACTTTTCTATTCAAAACATTGCTGATTCTTTTTATGTTTTGTTTTCTGGAGTCAAGAAAATGTCTTTCTCTTTTAGCTAATTATAGCTTACAGCAACTGGGTAACCTTTTGTGAGCAAAATTAAAACATCTGCCTTTCTCTCTACCTGATTTCTCTAAAAATTGGGAACTATTCATGAGTATTTGTGTTTTATGGCAATATAGTTATTTGCATAAGATCAATGAGAATGTTTTCTTTTGTAACAGAACACTTTGGATACACTGGTTATTTTACCAAGGCTTTGACTGGAATGTTACATTTTCTAATTTGACCAAACTGCTTTGAGAAATTGAGGCTGACTTTATAAAGCCAAGACATAGGCAAGACTGGCCTCATGCCTTGCCCACACAGTTCCCTTACAAGGTTCCTCAGCTTGTTATAAGTAAAGACTGTCATTTTCTGATGCACCCAGAAACCACAAGATATTTTGGGACCTTGAGAAGATAGGAATTCACCCAGTTTATTCTTCTGTTACAAGCAGTCCCATGGTGAGTCTTTGGCTTGGCTTACTAGTCTTGAGAGGTTTTTAAAAGTGTAATCCGAGATTACGAAAAATGTCTTCAAAGTCAATGTAAAAGAGCCTATATGGCCAATCATTCTTCTTGTTGCACATTTTGTAAATAATGAGGCCAAATATAATACTGACACTTATTTAGTCAATAAATTCATCCTACTAAGATTTATATTTGGCAGAAATGGGGAACTGGGGACAGAGAAAATTGTTTTAGAAGAAGACTGTACCATACATCTAAGATTCTAGCCCTGATCACTGTTTTTTTAGTTTTTATCATTTTCCTACAATTTAGACTGAATTCTGAATAATTTCCCAGCTCCAACAATCCTGTGAAGAAGAAAGTGGATTTAATTTCCTTCATGATATTTTTAGTTGACTCCCCAGTAGAATAGGTTTTGTTGTTATGGTTCTAATATACAAATTCTTTTTTTAAATTGTAACTCCTATGTGCTACATATATCTCTTGTTTTACTTCTTCCAAGAAGACTAAACTCATGATACTCTGAAGACTAGCAATGATTTAACAAGCAATAGCAACTACATACTTGACTGAGGTGCCATTTTTGCCACCTGTGATGCCATCTCAATTTGGCTTTTGGCACTCTTAAAATTCCTCATTGAAATATTTCCTTACTTCCCCTTTCCATGTGGGACAGTCCCATCATGAGCCTTCTCAAACTGAAGGAGGAAGGATATATATCACTCTAATCTAAGCAGAAATTGATCATTAATGCTTCCATGGGAAGATTTTTGATCAACAGGTGGGAAATGAGAAAAAAAAAATTGCTCAGAGCCGTCTGAGTTATGTGAAGCATGCAAAATGTGTCAGGCCCAGAGGAAGGTGTAAGTATGTCTGTGGGACCTCAGTCACACCTCTCACACCCATACTCAGGGGCAACTGTTTAAAGACATTTTGTTCCTGACTAGCTGCCTTGCCAATTATCTTCTTGTTCCTGGAGTTTGTGATACAAAGAACAATGTATAACCAATCAATAGCTTATGTTATTTTAATGTAAATTCTTGGTAAACAACTTAGGAACTGCCTTTTTGTTTCCTTTTAAAAACTCACTGCTGCTAACAGGAGTGTGTATTCAGGGCACTATGCTCCTGAGTTACAGTCCTCAAGCTTGATCCAAATGAATTCTATATAGTGTTTGCCTCAATTTTTTTTCTTCTTTCAATTAACATATCAATGCAAGAGACCAGAGCAAATGTTCCTAGACTGAAACAGACTAAATGCAAGGAAGAGAAGAAAACTTGAAAATATGCATTATCATTGTAGAGAGACTCAATTATTTTAAAAAGAGCATACTCTCAAAAAAGATCAATTTTAAAACAATATAGGGGAAATCTTAAAATGGTTTTAAAAAGAACTCTATGGAGAAATGGAGTAACAAAACAAGGTAACAGTGAATACCAAATAATGAGTTAGAAATTTACAGAATGAATTTGATTAAAATTCACATAAAATTGTTGATTAGTGAAAATTATCATGAAAAGGATAGGAGACATGGAGAATTGACCTGATAGCTCCAATACTCACAGAAATTTACATTAAGAAAGCAGAAGTGGGATAGAAGCTATACCCAAAAATAAAAAAGAGCAGAAATAAAAGCAAATCTATTTTTTGTTACACTGGAACTAGAAAACAGTGAAAAAATGTTTAGTTTCTTAAAGCCTAACTATTGAAACCCTGGAATTACATAGCCAACCAAACCTGTGGCATGTAGAAAAATTATTTTAAAATAAAAGCTTTAGACAAAATAAATTTAATGGAATTTATTTAAGCAAAGAACAATCGTGAATCAGGTATTGGGGCTCAGGAAGGGATGCCTCAAAGACTGGCACTTTGATGTGCTGAGAGGCCCAGAAACTGCCTCAGAATCAAGGTCCCTCTGACCTTGTCTTACCCCCACACACACACCTGCAGTGCAGGAAGGGGCTGTCTGTGGGTTTTTTTATTTGTCCCAGATAGCTTCTTTTCTTTTTTCTTTTTTTTTTTTTTTTTGAGACGGAGTCTTGCTCTGTGGTCCAAGCTGGAGTGCAGTGGCGCATTCTCGGCTCACTGCAACCTCTGACTCCCTGGTTCAAGTTATTCTCCTGCCTCAGGCTCCTGAGTAGCTGGGATTACAGGCACCCACCACCATGCCCAGCGAATTTTTGTATTTTTAGTAGAGACGGGTTTCACCATGTTGACCAGGAAGGTCTCGATCTCCTGACCTTGTGATCCACCTGCCTCGGCCTCCCAAAGTGCTGGGATTACAGGTGTGAGCCACTGCGCCCGGCCAAAAGCTTCTTTTCAAAAGTAATGCAGCTGCCTTTCTTCTCCTTCCTGAAATCTCATGATGTATCACGAAAAAGAAGACAGGAATGCGACCTCACCTGGAAAGACTTTTTCGCAAGATAATGGCTATCTCTCAGGTTCATTCAGATTCCAAAGAGAATCATTTACGGGTTAATTTCTGTCCATTTGTTCCCCCTAATAAACATCTGCTACCCCTCAATAGAATTGTCGACATTCCCTATCTCCCTCTTCCTCTATGAAAATAGTATATAAGTTTCTGTGTTCCATTGGGTTATTGGGTAATCATTCTCCTGCAATTCCCCCAGGCTATACACCTTAAAATAAAATTTTGCATGGCTACTTTCCTATTTATTTGCCTTGTAAGTTGATTTTCAGCAAACCTCCAGAGAGGACTGCTGGTTGCCCATTTTTACAGTTATTTCTTGATTATATGCTAAACAAGGGGTGGATTACTCATGAGTTTTCCAGGAAAAGAGTGGACAATTCCTGGAACTAAGTGTTCTTCCCCTTTTTAGACCAAATAGAGTAATTTCCTGACGTTGCCATGGCATTTGTAAATTGTGTGGCACTGGTGGGAGTGTCTATGCATTATAATTAGCCACCTTGGTCTAATGGCCTCCCAATTAGATTTTGCTTAACAGTTGTCATTTGGAAATATTCAACATGAAAAAAATTGAAAGAGTTATGAAATCCATTCTCATTATCACAATGAATTGTAACATTATATTTGTCAATGAAAAAAACAAAGTGTTAGATTTTTAAGTTTCATAGACCAAAAATAAAATACTAAGGCCCCCAACCTACTGATGAAATCCCCTCTCAGCCAATGGCATTCCAAAGTAAACGTGAAAAACTAGTTCAGGTCATGACGGAAAGACGTAGGTTAGACATGTGTCATTACAACTTCCTTTGGAATTCAGACAAAGTTGACCAGCACTAACATTAAAACAGAGATCTTAAGACAGAAACAGACTCTTTGTAAGAGTAAGATACCAAATTCAAACCTGACTCTAGTATGGTAATACAATGACAGATAGTAGATTCTGAAAGAAATTGAAGTTTTTTTTCCCTAAAATACATTTCTTTAATATGTTCTTATGTGGCATGGTAAAAAGCCTCATAAACCTCCATACCTCAACCACATCGCGGCTTTCTGTTGAAACTGCTCTCTATAACCCAAATGTGAATAAGTAATTAAGGACTGTAATTTCCACCCTACCCAGACAACGTGTAAACAAATGCTAATCTTGACTTTTGTGAACCACTTAAGTAACAATCAGAATGTCAAAAGCTCCCTGGCCCTCAGAATGTCCCGAACATTCTGACCCTCATCTCCGCTCAGGAGGTGATTTACAGAATCTACTAGCCCTCCCAATGTCTGAGGCCCCTCATCCCCAGCCCCGCCCTTCACCCTCACTCCCGAGGTGGTTGTACGGGTATAAAAGGTCTTGACACCCTCTTTTCAGGGCCACGGGTTGGAGAGATGTGAGTCCTTCGTGGCCGCGGCAATAAAGACCCTGCAATTTGGCATACTTTTGTCTTGGTGTTGACTTTCTATGCTCTCTCCAGTACAACACTTAAATGGCCCTGCAAAACTGTCTGTTGTGTGGAAAATCCACGTTCTGTAGAAAATCCTCTTCCCTTTTCATGTTTTATCCCTGGTCCAGGAGATAATTAACTAAAAGTTTGGAATCTTTTTAGGTCCGATAAGAGCACTGAAGCCTTGCTACCTGGAGGCTTCATCTGTATAATAAAAATCTTGGTCTCCACAACTTCTTATCTTAACCCAAACACTCTTTTCTATTGATTCCAGGTCTTTAGATAATAACTTTCAATCAATTGCTAAAATCTTTGAATCCACCTGTGACCTGGAAGCACCCACTTCAAGTTACCCCATGTTTCTGGAGGGAACCATTATATACCTTATACATATTGATTGATGTTTGCCTATAACTTTAATGTATAAAACCGAGCTGTAAACCCACCACCTTGGGCACATGTTCTCAGGGGCTATGTTTTGGGTCATGTTCATCACATTTGGCTCACAATAAATCTCTGCAAATATTTTACAGAGTTTGACTCTTTTCATCAACAGTTTTATTCAACTACCTTGTCAGTATGGTTTGTTCTGTTTTGTTTCAGAGGCAGGGTCTCACTCTATCACCCAGGCTGAGTACAGTGGAATGATCACAGCTCACCCACTGCCTTGACCTCCCAGGCTCAAGTGATCCTCTTACCTCAGCCTCCCAAGTAGCTGGGACCACAGGCACATGCCAACATGCCTGGCTAGTTTTTTATTTTTCTTTTTGTAGAATCAGGGTATCCCTATGTTGCCCAGGTTGTTCTCTTACTACTTGGCTCAAGTGATCCTCCCAGCCCAGCTTCCCAAAGTCCTGGGATTATAGGCATAAGCCACCATGCCTGGCCAGTTTCCTATTAATGACAACTATCAAAAATGTGAATGGAACATCCCTAAGATGTCTTGATCAGAAATTGCATGTTGCGGTTTCAAGGATAGAAACTGATATTAGAAAACTTTGCTTACTTGTAGAAACAACCTCAAATTCCTTCTCCTAATTTCTGAAAACACTCTATTAGAAATATACAAATTTAATATTTAATGTCTTATCTAATACTTTGTTAATCTTTCTTGTAATTATGGCATATAAAATAAAATACTTCTTCATCACAAAAATATCCCCAAATGTCTTCTTGTTTCCTTATGGCTGTGTGCCACATACTGAACAGTTTTGAATATTGTTAGGCTTTTGATTGCATTGAAGGCTGGCATTTGGAAAAATAGCTCTTTTACTTATTTTTGTATTTATGTAAAGTTTTAAAATAATTATGTATCACTATTGTGATTAAAACTTATCATAAATATTTAAAGTAAATTAAAATAAATAGTAAAGTAATGTAGCATAATAGCATTTTAAAATGTATAATTAGCAATATTTTCTTTAAAAATAATATTGGCTGGGTGCAGTGTAATCCTAGCACTTTGGGAGGCAGAGGCTGGTGTATTAACTGAGTCAGGAGTTTGAGACCAGCCTGGGCAACATGGTGAAACCCCGTCTCTACAAGAAATACAAAAAATTAGCCGGGCGTAGCAGCGTGCACCAGTAGTCCCAGCTACTCAGGAGGTTGAGGCAGGAGAATTGCTAGAACCCAGAAGGTGGAGGTTGCAGTGAGCCAAAATTGCGCCACTGCACTCCAGCCTGGGTGACAGAGCAAGACTCCATCTCTAAAAAATAATAATAATATTTCTAGCTTTCTTTTGTTTAGTGAAAAACCAAAAAAATGCAAATTCTAAAAAAGAAAAAGTAAATAATGCTAGATCACAGATCGCAAGACAGATACTCTGGAATGCTACAGTGGAGTAGGTCAACCAGTACGGACTTCCTTATTGGCAATTTGACAACATGCATCAAGCGTCTAAACAATGTTCAAAACCTCGAACCCAACAATGCTTTTACTAAAGTCTAGTCTAAAGGAAATAATCGTAAACAGTTAAATAATTTTACTGCAGTAAAATTTTAAAATAACTTTTTCTGCAGGAAAAATGCTGTGCATATAAATAGCAGTGCTTTTTATGTCTTGATAAAATTCAAAACACCTTAAATATCAAAAAATAGGGAATGTCCAAATTATTTTTCATGTTCTGATGAAAAATTGTTTATGAAAATTTTGTGATAACATAAACAATGTGTAAGTCACTAATTTAAATGAAACAAATAAAATGCATGTTTGAATAATCCTATGATCCAAGTTATATAAAATGCAAGATATATCTTAAGGAAAAAAAACACTTGGAACTCAACAAAATTATGTGCAGCTTTTCATGATAGACACTTTTTTTTCCTGCTTATTTTCTTTGAGAAGCATATTTTGGAATTAAAGTATTAACTTTTATATTTGAAGCAAGTTGTATATGTGATTTGCTTTCCATTTCAAGTTTACTTAGAACAGCAGCCACCTCTAAGCATCTTTGGTGAGGGGGGTTATTAAACCTTTAAATCTGTTCATATTATTGGTTGCTGTTTGCCTGGATTTTCTGGGGGAAAATCATAACTCTATTTTACTAGTTGGATATTATTGTTCTTGTCAAACTTTACTCCTGACCACCATTATTACAGTTCCATAATTTATTTTCCAGATCTAAACAGAAAAAATATAACTTAAAATTTTCTAATCTTAAGCTTAAATATGTTGTGGAGAAAAATGCCAAATTATCCACTACATGGATATGGATTGGGTTATGCTGTAATAGAAAACCTAAAACATATTGGATTAAACAAAGACAAGTTTTATTTCTCTGAAGTAGCAGTCAGAAAAGAAATAGGCAGGAGAAGAATGTTAAGGTTGCTATACATTGCCGTCAGCAACCAGGTACCCTCTAGCTTTCCGCTTGGCTTCTGTAGGGCCTGGCTTTTCTAGTCGTGCTATAACTTTCATTACAAGATAGCTGCTCCATCTCTAGCCTCGTGGCTGGTTTTAGGTAGAAGGAAGGAGGACATTGAAGAGCAGAAAGTTCTTATTAACTCACATTTGTAAAGAGTTTTCATAGAAAGCCTACCCAAGGATGTCTACCTACATATCACTAGTTAGAACTGTGTCAAAAGCCACCCTTGTTCAGAAGAGAAACTGGGAAATTGGTTTTTTAACTGGATACATTACTGCCCTTAAGAAAATTGGGGGTTTTTTCCTACTAAAGGAAAAGAAGAATGGGCATAAACTAGGCAACTAGCAGCAGTAGTAGCCATGGTGATTCTAACTAAAAATCACCATGGAGAGTACAACGCAGAAATGACATGATTAGGCTATTATGTGTGAAGCATACTAACAATTTCTATTCATCAGAATGACATAAACATTTTAAACTATGATTAAATTTACTAGCAATTATTTCTATCTCCTCGCATAACATCACAAATGTATAAATTCCCAGCATATACTGGGGTTCACACACACAGACACACACACACACACACACACACACACACACACGTACAAATTTAGAATTAGTGAGACCTAATTTCTTATTGTAATTTCATAAACATCTTGCAAATGTAGGCTTTTGTTTATCACAAAGGCAATAAAAGAGGAAAACGTTGAATATGGTCCAGCATCTAATGACCAATACACTATAAATCCTTCAAGAGCAGAGACTATTTCATTGAGATTTAGCTCTCTTAAGACATTTTTATAAAGAATTTTTCTTAAGAAAAACTGGTTTACAGAATCAATGAATGAACAAAATGAATTAAAGACTGTTTAAAAGGACATTCTGTATTTGGTTTCCTTTGTTTGCTTCTTTGCCGATTTGTTCGTTTTACATAAGCCTTACTTAACTGGTTCTTTTAAGAGCTATCAGAAGGAAATTTCAGGATATCAAGAGATGGGATCCAATCAAAGGCTTTTGCTGATGACTGTTTGATGCCCAAATGAAAACAATATTATATAGCTTTCAGATATTACTGATAGTGACAGGAGGCAGCCAAATGCCTAGGCAGATAGGGGCAGACCCCTGGTAAAACCCACCTCTAAATGGAAGACAGTTTAAAGCCTGAAAGCCAAGATACAAGTTAAACCCTCGGACCAGATGGAGAACTTGTCTTCCCATTTGGTGTGCGTTCCTCTGATTGGTCCCGACCCTTTTCCTATTATACATAAACCTACCCTTTCCTAATTGGTTTTTCTACACTGTTGTGCCCACCTTTGAGTGGTGTCTTTGCTTTAACCATTTTTGCATATTCACACACCAGCATGCACTTCTCATTCTGAGTCCATAAAAGGCCCTAGACCCAGCCACCATGGGGGGCTTTCCTGCCTTCGAGTAGGGGAACCACCCCCCATATCCCCCCTCTGTTGACAGCTGTTCTGTCCCTCAATAAAATTCCTCTCTGCCATCCTCACCTTTCAGTGTCCAGTGTCTCCTCATTCTTCTTGGGCATGGTACAAAAGCCTAGAAACTGCTGAATGCAGGTGCAAGCTATAACACAGGTGAGCTGGGGCATGCCAGCATGGCTGAGTGAGGCCCAGGTGGGGTATTGCCAGCTGGCTTCCAAAGCGACTGAGAAGAAAAGTCCTGCATCATTACCCACAAGGTTTCAGCCTTCTTCTCCTGAAATGTCTCTCTTTTTGAAACTCCAATAGATTTGCACCTTCACCTTCATTTTTGGCAGAAGTAGACATGAAGAAAAAAAGGATTTTTCATCCAATGAATGATTGCTTCATAGAAAGTGTTCTAACTGCTTTATTATCCCTACCACCACCCCCAGAGCAGAAATGAAGGGTGTTGTCAACTCCTTTGATATAGATTCAATGAGTAGAACCCTTTCTATTTATTGTAGCAATATTAAAATAGGAAGCAAGAATGAAATGTTACATTTCAATGTTACAGTGTGTCTAATTTTTCATCTTTATGAATGGCTAGACTCTCATATGATTATTTTATGTGGGAAAGATGCACACAAATGTTGATATGACTCAAGGATAATAGAAAATAGGCACAATGAGGTCATCATATTTGTGTCCCACAAGAAAAAAACACAATCATACATTGTTTGGCCTCTATGAGGTGCATTTTTGCCCTATAAAATAAATTTGATCAAGTTTCTTAAAAAAATAGTTTATAAGTGGAAAGGATAGCAATAAATGACTTTTAAAAATGATCACATGATGTTCTCTACTCAAAACACTGAATATATATTCTAAATTAACCAGAAGAAATCTAGTTTTGAATTATAGTCTCTCTGGGTCCCTGAGGAGAGACACTGTGCTCCTCTCAATAAATAACTGCTCTTTTCTACTTATTTCTGGAACAGATTTTCACTACAGAAGCAAAATACCTCATCTCTTCATTGTAGGCTTCTTGGCATTCAACCTAGTCAGTGGGGTAGGATGGGTGCTCAGGTCAGTCTGAAGTCATTTAAATCATTTAGAAAAGTAACTCAGTAATATTTATGAAAACTTGCAAGCTCACATTTGCTTTGACCCTTCAAACCTACTTTGTGAAAGCTATCCTGTAGAAATTAAATCACCAGAATTTATGAGTACATAAAAACAGATTATTTGTTTTATTATTCTCTTTTTTGTGACAAAAACATAACCATCAGTAGGTCTATTGCTAAACAAATTGTCAAAACTGTATTATATTCAATATTAAGGAATATTATGCATCTGTGAAAAAAACTAAATATATTAACATATAAAGATGCTCCTGATATATAATCAAACTTGGAGAACTCAACAAATTAGTCATACTCAAGCCAAAAGAATGCACATTTTCACCATTTATTAAATTTAGATTGAATACAGTCAGGCAGTGACTAAATCTTACATGGCTTCTCAACAGTCAGACCGTGTGTAAAACCACTCGCCTTTGCCATAACTTCATCAAAGCCCTCTTCATCTCACTATTTCGCAAGCTGTAGATAATGGGATTCAGCAGAGGTGTCAGAAGTGAGTATGACAGTGACATCAGTTTCTTGGTTTCTGGTGAGTAGCCAGATTTGGGTTGTAAATAAGTCATACTGGCTGTGCCATAGAACAGGGTCACAGATGTGAGGTGAGAGGCACAGGTGGAAAAGGCCTTTTGTCTCCCAGTAGTTGAGGGCATCTTCAGGATGGCAGACAGGACTCGAATGTAAGACAAGAGGATCAACAAGAAA
>PVKP010024640.1:0-34699 GCA_004027715.1 Plecturocebus donacophilus
GGGTAGCTGGGACTACAGGCACGCGCCATAGCGCCCGGCGACTCTATAATTTTTTTAAATGAGAAAGTGTTTTCTTTCTGCCTATGTAACTGTGAGCAAGTTGATGTTCTGTAATCTTTATGTTCCTTATATATAAAATTAAGGTGATCATAACACCTATCATTGTTTATTGCATGTTGTAAGCCTCTCCCAGATAATGTATGTAATGTTTAACCTAGTATGCAGCACAGAGTAGGCATTAAACAGAGTTTTTCTATTATTTTCTAACACTATTTAACTTATGAAACAAGTGAGCAAAGAATAACAGTCTTACAGTGTGTCTCCTTGGAAGATAAACCATTTTTATGAATTGTTATAAAAACATTTTTGACAAATTGTAAGAAAAGACCCTGAAATAATGCAATTCGTCTTTAAAAGATAAACTACAGTAATTATACATCATGTTTGCTATTTTTGTAGGAAAAATTCAGACAATATTAATTGTAATATCCACATAAACCAAAATAGAAGATATGACCAATCTTAAATAGTCAACATTTTCAAGGGGAAAAAAAACCTTAAAAAGTTAGTGCTATTAAAAAAAAGAAAATACTACATTTAAGAAGAAAATTAAAAAAACAAAAAACCAAGCACTCACTTCTTCTGCATGGCATAAGAGATATTTGTTACAGAGGTTTATTTATACTTTGAGCTAAGACAAGATTAAGTGGATCTAAGATACTAAGCATTTTTTAGAAATAGAAGCTGACAAAAATTTAAATTTAGTTTTATAATTGGTAAATTAGGAAACAAATCTGGTGAGTTTTTGAGCAGCTGAAAAAGAACACGTAGAAGATCTTGACTCTTCTTCAATTGGTGTATACTCTTCTGTCAGGAAAACCAGAAAAAAAATAGATTAGGATGTCACAACATCAAGAGTATAAACGTTAAACTCTTGAAGCTTATTCAAATAATTCACTGAAATTTCTGTCATTCTTTCTTAGTCTCCGTGTAAAAGAAAACCCATTTAAGGGGCAGCATCAGAGGCTGAGAGAGTCATAAGCACTCCTACCATGGGCCGTATTTTCAGTGTTAATAAGAACTTGGACGGTTTCATACTTTCACTAGTTCTGGCTAGGGGACTGAGTGAGCTAGACGCTTGCTTCAGCCTTTAGTCAGAGGTGACAGCCTATCTTCAGCTGATACTTTGCAGGGCATTTGACAAAGGCAGAAAGATCTTGAGCTAAGGTTAGCTTTACTTCACCCCAACACTGCCAGACCATAACCTCTGCATTCCTCTTCTCTTCCCTCTCATGGCTATGCCTCATCTGTCCTTGGGCTGAAGGTGGAACTAAATCCACAGATCAAAAAACACAACACACCCAAAGTTGAGGATAACAAAATTTGCGTCAATAGGATGTTCAAATGAGTGGTCTGATGTCATGAGGCTGGTTCATCTTGAGTTTTCCTGGTTGCTCTATTTGCTGGATATACATAAACACATTACATTTCTTAATTAGCTTATTTATTGGTATGATTGTATCACATCCTGACAGACTTCAATTTCTCCAGATTCAGTACTTGGGGAAGATACAACACTAGCAACTCCATAAAGGCCGTAAGAGCAGGTGCAAAGAGAAACAGTGACAAAATGGCCTTTAAATGGAAGGCCTAAGCCTCAGCAATTTCCCTTCTTTATGGTACGTGCCTTTGGAAAATTAAAAATGATATTCTGAAATGTTAAGATATGAGTCCAGTGAGTTTTTTTCTTGTTGTCCTACTATGGTTGTTTTTCAAGAGAAAAGAGGTCAGGGAAATTTCACAGACTAGGCTGGGGTCCACACTGTAGATACATCTTAATCCCTCAAACCAGAGGTCTGGTAAGTCTCCTGAGCATATGGGAGGTCAAGGCCAAGTTCTGGAAAGAAGTAGGATGTTTCAGTGTGAGACCAGCTGAACCAGCTGAGGCAGACAGCAACATGGTGAACCAGTTTTGGGTCTAGGCATCTGGGCAAGTGAGCAAGACTAGACCCTGGTGAGAGAAAAATCACATTCCTCCCTCCTGATAGCCAGCCCTGCAGGTAGGGAGGAAGAAATAACCTTGAGAAAGATAGGCCTTATTAGAAGCTAATGAAATGGGAGCTTTCCTGACTTGAAAGGAGAGAATAAACATGCTCTTGGTCAAAACAAAAAAAAAAGAGAGAGAATTTACATCCTAAAACACATTTAATGATGACTCCTCTCTTAATTAAGGCTTCCATTTCTTGAGCAATACATATGGACCAGGAACATTGCCAAAGGCTTTACATAAATGAGATCATCGTCTTCATAACAATCATATGAGATATGGATAATTATGACCCCTACTCCTCAGATTACAGATGAGGAAACCAATGCTCTATTAAAGTAAAGAATGGGCCCATGAAAAGAAGCCAAGTTTCTCCCACGGGTCTGACCACTTCTCTAAACTACAGCTCTTTATCACTGAACTGTATTGTTCCTCTTTCACGAACAGTAGCACTAACTTCCACAGAAAGTTGACATTCAAAAGAGTAAACCATAAAAACTGCCAAAATGTTGAATTATCAAGGACTCAATCACATTCATTGCCTACTTATTACAAACATAAATAAATACTGCTTTAGAGAGAGTTTTTAGCTGTCAGTGTTTGAGGAAAAGTTTTTATGTTTAAAACTTTAGTTGCACTATTGACAGCATATTAATATTAATGCTGATTGAAGCTTAAAATGAGTTTGGAAACATATGGGAGAAGGTTTACATAAATACAAGGTGAAGTGCCTGAAGCAGCATATAAAATAGTGAGTCAGTGAGAGATGAAAACCACTGAGAGAGAGAAAGAGAGGATTTTCTGTCTGCTAATTTGTAAGTCAAGGTCATGGGTTTTAAGTGGTACTGTTGTGCATTGCTAGTTGGAATATAAAATGGTACAACTACCTGGGAAAGGAGTTTGGTGGTCTCTTAAAAAGTTAAACATATATTTATCATATGATCCTACACTGGTATTTGTGCAAGAGAAAGAAAAACTTATGTGCATAAAAAAGACTTTTGAATTTTTATTCATGCAAACAGAAACAACAGGTGAATAGATAAATAATTTGTGGTATATTCATGTAACAAATTACTACTCAGTAATAAAATGGAATGAACTACTAACAACATGCACCAACATGGATGCATTTTGCAGTTATCACGCTGACACAAAGAAGCTGGAGACAAGAATGTACATAGGCAAGTCTAGAGGCAAAACTAATCAATAGTGACAGAAATCACATCAGTGGTTTCCTGGGGGCAAAGTGGGTATTGGTGGGGGGGACTGACTGCAAAAGGGGACAGTATTCTGGGGAGGTGGAAATGTTTAATATATTGATTGGGACGGTGGTTATGCAGGTGTATACGTTTGTCAAAAGCATTCAACTTATAGCCTTAAAAATTTTATTATATGTAAATTATGTCTCAATAAAGTTGATTTTTAAAATGATACGGGATTAGAAGGCAGTATACTTTAAGAAACAAAAATAATCACATCCATTTCAGTTCCCACCATCCCCCAAGTATTTTCTGTATCCAATGCTTGTTTCAGAAAGGATGTTTATATCCTGTTATTTTTCCTTAGTTGCAAGGTAGAATTTTGTTTATAAATATCAAGTGGAAAAATTAGAAGACTTTAAAATAAAGCTATATTAAGGTTTTTTCAACCATCTTTCAGGCAAATCAGATTTCCTAGATATTTGAGGGTTTAAGAAAGGAGCATTCTTAAAATGTCATTTTCTAAAATAAATATTTACTTCAATATACCTTAAATACTATCTACTGAACATATTTAATCCTCTCTGAATGCCTCCAGGTCATCATTATGAATATCAAAAGTTGTGTTATTCTGTAATACAGTGATGATTTCAAAGTTTTTTATGGCACATAGGCTGTTTGCTTCTATGCCAACAGTGGGCTTAGAATATTGAGTTTTTTAACTTCTTATATTTGCTTGTTTTCTGTTTCTCTCCTGTTGGGCTGTCAGAAGCTTTTTTTTTTTTTTTTTTTTTGCTAATATTTATTTGTTTTTCTCTTTTTAAAAAATGTTTTATTTCCATAGGTTTTTGGGAATAGATGATTTTGTTCATGAATAAGTTCTTCAGTGGGGATTTGTGAGATTTGGTGCACCCATTGCCAAGGAGTGCATACCAAGGAGTACATACTCCTATTTGTTTTTCTACTGGAGTTGTTTTCCTCTCTTTTAATCTGCTAAGATAATCAAGTTAACAAAACTATATATAGAGCAGTAGTCCCAAACTATTTTCAATCCAGCAATTGATTGGTTTCAAAAGAATCAACTGAAAAATTGTTAAAACTTACAGATGCCCAGACCCCATCCTTGGTGATTCTACTATCTAATTTGGCATATATGATACAGATCATTTAATTATAAAAATATGTGTGTGTCTGAACCTACATAAAAGAAGAGAATATAATGTAATGAACCACTGCATATCCATCACCCTGCTTCAAGAATACTCAATATTAGGTCAGGTGCAGTGGCTCATGCCTGTAATCCTAGCACTTTGGGAGGCTAACATGGTGAAACCCTGTCTCTACTAAAAACACAAAAATTAGCCAGATGTGGTGGCAGGCACCCATAATCCCAGCTACTTGTGAGGCTGAGGCAGTAGAATTGCTTGAACTCGGGAGGTGAAGGTTACAGTGAGCTGAGCTCGCGTCATTGCACTACAGGCTGGGTGACAAGAACAAGACTCTGTCTCAGTCATTTTGTCAATCTTTTGCATATATCTTTCCCCTCCTCTTTTTTTGCACTAAAGCTGAGATTGGCAAACTATAACCTTGTAGGCCAAATCCAACCTGTTGTCTTTTAAAAACTGAGATATAACTAACATAACTAACACATCATAAAATTCACTCTCTTAAAATATACAATTCAGTGGTTTTTAGCATTTTACTACATTGTGCAACCATCACCATTATCTAATTCCAGGGCATTATCATCACCCCAAAAGAAACCCCACACTCACTAGCAGTCACTCATTCTCCCCCTCAACCAGGCCCTGGCAACCAATAATCAACTTTGTCTCTATGGCTTTACCTACTCTGGATAGTTCATGTAAATGAAATTATACAATATGTGGCTTTTGGTGTCTGGCTTCTTTCACTTAGCTTAATGTTTTCAAGGTTTGTCTGTTGCAGAATGTATCAGTACTTTATTCCTTTTCACGGTTGACCATTTCACATTTTGTTTATCCATTCATCAGTTGGACAGTTGGGTTGTTTCCACATACATTTTCAATTCTATTGGGTATGTACCTAGGACTGGAATTGCTAGGTCATATGGTGACTATTGTTTAGCTTTTTGAGGAACTGTCAAACTATTTCCCAAAGTGACTGCACCATTTTACATTTCCACCAGCAATGTATAAGACTTCCAGTTTCTCCAAATTCTTGCCAATATTTGTTATTGTTTATCTTTTTGAGTCTATACATCCTAGTAGGTGTGAAATGGCCTCTCATTGTGTTGATTTGCATTTCCATAATGACTAAAGATGTTGAGCATCTTTTCATGTACTTATTGGCCATATGTATACCTTCTTTGGAGAAATGCCTATTCAAATATTTTGTCCAGTTTTTAATTGGGTTATTATTATCATTATTATTTGAGACAGAGTCTCTCTCTGTTGCCCATGCTGGAGTGCAGTGGTACCTTCTTGGTTCACTGCAACCTCTACCTCCTGGGTTCAAGCGATTCTCATGTCTAGCCCCCAGAGTAGCTGGGATTACAAGTATACCTCAACATGCCCAGCTAATTTTTGTATTTTTAGTAGATACGGGGTTTTGCCATGTTGGCCAGGCTGCTCTCAAACTCCTGGCCTCAAGTAATCTACCCAGGGTCTCCGAAAGTGCTGGGATTACCAGTGTGAGCCCCTGTGCCTGGCCTATTTTTTAACTATTAAGTTGTAAGAGTTCTTTATATGTTTCAGATACTTAACTCTTTCCAGATAAGTGATACGCAAATATTTCCTTCCATCTTGTGGGCTGTGTTTTCTTTCACTTTCTATCTTGATGGTGTCCCTTAAAGCACAAAGTTCCAAATTTTATTTATTTTTTCTTTCCTTGCTTGTGCTTTAGGTGGGATATCTAAGAAACCACTGCCTAATTCAAAATCATGAAGGTTTACATGAATGTTTTCTTTTAAGAATTTTATAGTTTTAGTTCTTACATTTAGTTCTTATACATCTGATTTTTAAAAAACCTTATCATGTACTTCTAAGGTACAACTAATTTTAGAAAGTAAGAGTGAGTAGATTGATAGCCTCCTCCAAGAGTTTAGAAAAAGCTATGAGCTTTGGTGCACAACTTTACCCAACATAGATATGTTGGATGATTTGGGACTTTTTTTTGTCTACTTTATGGTTTTTTGCTCTTTTGCAGCAGACAGCTAAGCTGTCCAGAGAGCTGATTTTGGAAAGGCATATATTATTATTTAGGTAAATGGTCAGCTCTTGGTATCAGCAAAATAAAATACTCCAACATGTTTAGGAGAAGCCCCTTACAGTCACAAGTTTAAAACACAGACTGTTATCTTAAGACATTTTCTATGTATAGAGCCCCACAGTTCTGACACAGGTATTTGAAAATACAGAGAAAAGGAAGCAAAAATCAGCAGTTGGGACTTAGTTTCCAACCAAGAGAGGATGGCATGGATGGCTGCACTTCTTTCATTTGCAAGCACAACCACAAACCATCAGTTGCTGATTGACAGTTTGTTCTGGAGATGCTGAGGCCAGTGGTTCTCAAACTTGAGTGAGCTTTACAATCACCTGGAGAGTTTATAAAAACCCAGATTCCTGAGCCCCATCTGCAGAGATTTTGCTACAGGAAGCTAGGGTGGGGCCATTAATTTGCATTTCTAATAGGCTTCCAGATGATGCTGGCCCTAAGATCATGCTTTGAGTAGCACTACTTTAGATAAATGGGCCAACCCTCTTGCTCTGGTGCTTACCAAACATTGACCAAGCAAACATTAAGTTAGGTGACTCTCCTTGGTGATGAATATGATAACCATCTACTGAGAAATTCAAGAAGCTATACATATCGTAACTTCATTAAAATTTTTAACCATTGGTGGTGTCATTTTCTTTTTGTTAAGACAGAGTCTCGCTCTGTCACCCAGGCTGGAGTGCTGTGTGGCGATCTCGGCTCCCTGAATCCTCTGCCTCCCAGGTTCAAGCCATTCTCCCACCTCAGCCTCCTGGGTGGCTGGGATTACAGGCACACGCCACCACACCTGGCTAATTTTTGTATTTTTAGTAGAGCCAGAGTTTTGCCATGTTAGGTAGGTGGGTCTCGAACTCCTGACCTCAGGTGATCCACCCCTCTCGGCCTCTCAAAGTGCTAGGATTACAGGCATGAGCCACTGTGCCCAGCTGGCTTATGTTCTTTTTCTAAACATCATTTGTTCATTTAGAAAAGTGTCTTTATTTTAATAAATTGAGCATGGATTATTTAAATTACTTTTTCACCTGATATTTTTTGGTATTTGATCTTGCTCAATGCGTGTGGACATCAGTGATGGGTTAGGAATGCTACTCAGAACATCTACTGTGTTTGTGATAATGTATTTGACTTGTGGCCAAATGGTACTCTTGAGAGATGTGGTTGTGACTTTGACAGATTGAGCCAAAGTTAAATTCTGATGAAGTGCAAAGGAATTTTATTAGTCCCAGAATGGTTGCCAGTTGCATTGGGCAAAAGAGTGATTTTCCAAAAATGTCCAGAGCAATCCACATATATTCTGTCAGCACTACTTCCAGTTTCTTCAAAGGCCAGCCGAAAGCTTCATTTTCCTACCTTCCTTCATTTCCAAAACCACAGCTTAAGCCTGAAAACCAAATGGGAAGCTGTATTCCTGCCTCTTACAAACCAGCAATAACAGAACACAGCAAGCAGAAGAGAGTTTTGTCTTGCTGATGTCACATGAGGCAGAAGGAGGCCTCGGCTTGTTTGGCTATTCAGTTTAGAAGATAAGTAGACAATTTACTGTTGATACATCGAGAAAATTCAAGAACAGAGAGGAATCTGACAGTCTGGCCATTAGAAGACATTTTTGCATTTATGTTCTTATAACCATGCCTGAAGTCAGATAATTATGTTGGAGAGAAATAGAATACTTGCTTTAAGAAGAAGAAAACTGATGTTCTATGCTGACCCTATCCCCAGCATCCTTGCAGCAGGTCTATTGTACCTTAAGCTGTGCTAATTGGCAGGCTCTAAGCCTCTGTCCCTCAGATCACCCATGGGAGGGATCCAGTAACCTTCACTCAGCAGCTCTTGCACTGCTCCCAGGAGGAAGGAAGCATTTTCTTTTAAATAGACTGCAACACAACCCAAAGGAAAGCCAGTTATCTTAGTGTCCATATGTCCACGAGAGAAAAATGAGTGTATAGCATTTTAATCCCAGTGAGTGATAATTAGTCACTAGGCTTCTAAGAAGTTTGACACTGTTATTCCTCTCCCCCTTTTCTGAATTGCAAGGGTAATAACTGCATTTGCACAGAAATCATGCTAACTGGCTAGCTACTTCATTAAATTACCATATGATTCTTATTTTATGGGTACAAAATAGTTGATCTTAGTGAACCAGCAACTTGGAAACTTAGGAGGCAAATTAGAGCAATTACTAATAAATTATACATGTGGTAACTAACAATTTGTCTATCACCTAGAAATATGAGAAAAAACTGCCAGACTCCCTGGCTCTGCAATTCCGAACAAGTCTTTTCATTTTTTTCTTTTCCAAGACCAAAAGCTTTCATTATCCACACCAGTTACACCACTACTCTTGCTGCTTTCACAGAGTCCAACATTTATAATACAAAGTTAGGAGTACAACGAGTGGGATTCATGCTCTGTTTGGAACAGAGTGTTTGACTGCTTAAAATTAAAGAACTGAAAAAAAAAATCCCCAGAACCTCAAATCACACCCTAAAAACCAAGAAGTGAGTTTCATGCTAGCTTTCCCTACGTATGTTTATAGAAGAGATAATGGCAAGAAGTAGGGGCAAAGTATCTGTTCATTCACAATCACTACTGTGTTTCGTTTCTGGGCGAGGCAGTCTGATGAAATTAAAGGAAGTTGTGTGTTACAAGTCATGTGCAGTTATGGGAGAGGAGGTGAGATGAGGTCAATTAACAAGATATGATCTTTCTCTTCTCTTCCTGCTTGTCTCACCCAGGCCTCGGGTGTGCCATTCAACATGAAAGGTGTTGATGCCATTCATTAATTGAGGGCAGGAGTCACCCATCAGCATATTCCTCCCACCTGAGACTGCTTTACCTCCATCCACTTCCATTCCCAGCAGGTTTCATTTTCTGCAGCTGCTGTCAAGAGCTACATGGAGGAAAAGAGAGGTTTTAACAACCGCATGCTCAAATTTATTCTCACTGGCCTCTTGTTTGAAGGAAGTCCAATATCTAGACCCTGGATGCTGAAACAGGATGTAAAAAAACACCAAAAAAAAAAAAAAACCTGCATATTTTTGAGAGTTGCAATACCCATCCCAATTATATTCCAGTAATGGAGAAAAAGTTGATTTCTATATAATTGATATACCACATTTCTCCCCATACCCAACAAAAAGTATGTGCTAATGTCTCTATATCACATGATATCAGTTTAAAATATTTTTTTCTTTGCCTTTGTTCATAGTCTCATTTTCACTTTTACTTATAATTTTAACATTTTTCCCCCGGCTCTTTATTCAGATATTTTTGCTGTTTGCCTGAATATAGGACATAATTCCATGTCACCAATATCTCCCTTGAGAAGCACTGATGTTAAGTAGAATAAAATGTAATCAACACTCATTGTTTTCTACTAGAGCAACAGCAGGGTTTAAAACAAAACCAACCTTGCTACTAATTCCAAACACTCTTCTAAATAACTCTGGGTGCCATTTCACAACTTGACCTGCATAGTTCTTTTGGGCTGCCGTGGGAGTTGTGACTATTCTGTGTCCACATGATTGCATGCTGGGTCACACTAACCCAGTAAACACATTCTATTGCAGCCTGTAGTTTGTGGAGGTCTGAGCACAACGCATGGAATTTCACCTCTATTCTCTGGGGCTCCCACCAGATGGAGCAATCCAGAAGTATAGTTTCCACCTGTAGGGGAGGCACCTACAAACCTGGCAGCTCCGAGGTCACACTGCTCTTGATTCAGGCCACATCTGAGCTCACCTAGCTAGACGCTAAACAGACAATTGCAGAAGTGCAGAAGGTGGCAGAGAGCATTTGGGGGTAACGATCCTCAACTCTCACATTCCTTTTGCCTAAATTGCATTGTAATGACCATCTAGTTCAGTAGTGCTAGGAAGAAAAAAAAATGTGGATTACTGCTTCTGTGCAATTATAAAGCAGTAAGTTATCCGTATTAGTAAGAACATATATACATTTCTGTAGTTCATCAACATCCAAATTGCCTAAGGTGATGGCTGTAAAGAACATTATTTTCAGGCATTGAATACAAGTTAGAGACTGAAGGATCTGTAAGAGGAATAAATACTTGATATTCAGAATATTAAGCAGAATCTATTTTTTTAAAGTGAGGTGCCCAGAATGAAGAAAAGATGGATGGGGACCCTTCCTTCCCTCAAGCAGGTCAGATTGCTGGGAATGGTAGTCCAGGCCCCTGGCCCCCATCCTTTCCTGTCAAGGCTACACTAAGTGAGGGTGAAAAAATCCTGGAGAAAACCACTGCAGGAGGGAGAAGCCTTCCCAGTGTGTCCTACTTCTGAATTCTGTTATTGGACCAAAAGAGCACTCTGCTCTCTTCCTCCATATTTTTCACTGTTGCTCTCTGGGTAATCAGAGGCAGAGGGAAAAATAAGTAACCTTTCCTGATACTCTTGCCCTTGTATTTTGTTCAAAACTCTGTTACTAATGGAATGATTAGGAACCCCAATTGGAGGTTCTGAAATCAAAATCATTGCACTGATCAAAGGTAGGGCCTTTCTAGCACTGTTTGTCAGATGAACTCATTTAAAAGTGGATTTCAGGGAGTCTTGACTAAGAGTTCAGATCACCACATGCAAATTACAGAGACTAGTTACTCAGACAATAAGAAAGTATGTTTCTTTTTGTAACCTAAACTCCACTTCTTATTAAGTTTTTGCATGTTCAATCATGCTTTGAGCATTACTTTATTCCAACAAATTAATTTTATCTGTGACTTAACAGTCTTAATGAAAAGCTATGTAAGTTACATGTGACAGGTGAAGTAATCTGGCTACCATTCATTCTTAAATCTATTTTTAAAGTGGAATATAATAGTCTAACAATGAAATTTTACTATTACATTTTCATGTGTTCACCTATATAGTGAAAAATTTTTTTTAAAGTTTTATTTCCTTTTTAATTGACACAAAATTATACATATTTATGGGGTAAAATAGAATGTTTTGATACATGTATATACTGTACAATGATCAAATCAGGGTAATTAACAAATCCATCATCTCAAACATTAATCATTTCTTTGTAGTGAAAACATTCGATATACTCTCTTCTAGCTATCAAATTATTTTGTAATTTGTGTATTAATTCTGGTAAAACAGCCTAAGCTGGGGTCATATTTCCTCATCAGTCACATTCTGCTAATGCCAGATGCCCTGGGAAGCTCTTCACTGCCATCCTGGAGGGATGTAGAATGTGGTGATGAGGAAGCCATTTTCTCAGGTACAGCAAAGGCACAGTCTGTTAGCAACCCACATGAAGGGCAGTATACTTCTATATAGTGAGCTGGGGTTCATGTGGGTGAAGCTAAAACCCAGAACACTTTTACTGGCTAAAAATCATGATGATTCGAAACTCAGACCTTCACATGGATGCACCCAAAGTGAATCAACAAAATTTAAAGACCTTTAAATACATCAATCTTCTCTAACTAGAAAACGTACCTCATTTCCTCCCTTTGCCATGTCATATTCCCAGTAGGCCTGTGTCAAAGCCTCTTTGGGTTTCTTTCACTCCCTTTGCAGCTGTTCTTTTGTTCCCATCTCTCTTTTGTGGCTCCCCAGGGTGATGTGCAAAAAAACAAAAACAAAAACAAAAACAAAAAAACTCCTTCAACCAGGTTTCCACTGTCTTTTTTTCCTCCTTAGGATAATGTTCTCCTGTTATCACCCAGGGAATGACAGAGGGATATTTCTCCTTCTATATTCATGGGGCTGAGGCACATTTTCATTCTTTTGTTAATTTTTTTTCCCCCTGGTTAAGATACATTTTTGTTATGTCCTCTTATAGGACACATCTGGGTGTCCATACTACAGTGTGGAAGACTTTGAGGATAAAATTATCCATAGCCCAGTGGAGTTTGCATGACTCAATCAATTTCATTCTGCATTTTACCAGTACTGAACCTGGGAATCATTCTGTTTTCTTGTGAGCTTACTCTGGCTTCAAATCTAGGTCCAAGTCAAGCTCTCTTTCAGCTCCTCTGCAACTTGATCTCCAGGTTCACTGCTTCTGCTTTGGGCTACCTCCGCTTTCTTGCAGGGCCTTGTGACCCTCTGCTGGGCACTCAGCCCCTCCGTGATTTCCACAAAGCTGAGCCTCTTGGTATTTCCTTCCTATCTATCTAGACCTATTCACATCCTTGACCTACCCTGGGGCCACCTCAAACCTGGGGTGGCTGATTAGCTGTCTCCCCACCCAGCTGAGGTTACCATGACTTCCTCCTATCTCCTGTCCCTGAGGTCAGGAATTGAAATGACCCAGTCTCCTTCAGGAGCCCACTCTGGCATCTACAGTTGCACATATGGCCCCTGGCTCTCTCCCACTCTGGGAATCCTTGCCCCGATCCTGGCAGCAGGAGAGCCCCATTGGGTCCTCCACTTGCTCACCGAGCAGGCAGCCCATGCATCCTGCCTGGGAATGCCCTCACAGTGGTGCTTTCCTGATCTAGTTTACATCCACCGATCCTAGGTTTGCTTCTTGGTCTCATCCTGCAAGACAATTCCTAGGAGCTCTGAAGAGAAAGGAAGGAGTGTGTATGTGAGAGGTGATGCCTGCTCTGAATGCCCTGCTGTCTGGCCACATTTGGAGGCAAGGGTCTTATCAGTTTTGACCAGAATGCTCTCCACCCAACATAATCAGCACGTACATGACTGAAGGCAGAGCTCTGCTCTAGGGCAACATGTTTTGGGTCGGAGGCAAATCGCAGATACAGAGGTGTTGTGAGGATCACATGAAGTCACACTGCTGAGGTTACTGTTGCCCTGTACAATGTCCTTTTCCCCTTTTTATAAGAATCTCAAGGCATAGCTTCATTTTAGTAGTAGCTTATGTAATTGATTCCCCTCTTTGCCTTGGCTGCTGAAAAGCTTAGCACCAAACCTGAAGGTCACCTAGGGCACAGAATAAACATGAATGAATTTTTATAATAACCTTAATTACTGGTCCCTTTTATATTCTCCATTTTTTCACTTCTTCCCTAACCCCATCTACCTCTAATGTGCTAGCCACCTTAAGCCCTTCCTAAATCAAGGTATGAAATGAATCAACAAACATAAAATAAGATAAACAGAAAAATGAGGTTTTGTGGAAAACTGAAACAGAATCTCTTTCACACAGTTGCTTGGAAGATAAATTTCTAGAAAGCAATAACTACTAAATGTTACAAGGCATATATTCATGGCACAGAAATATCAATTCCAGAAATTTATCCTACAGTCATATAAGTGTGCAATATATGTTTGATTGCAGCATTGTTTGTAACAGAAAAAAGAAAAAGAAATAAGGTAAATGTCCAGGAATGACTAAACACAGCATGTTGCACGTATACAAGGCAACACCATTCAGCCATTCAGAAATGTGAGATTAATATACATGTCTTAATATCAAGGATGCCTTCAATGTATTAAGTAAAGAACAAAGACATCTGTGATTGGGGTACAAACAAAAATCATCATCCTTAGCACAGAGGCTTTCTCATAATTCAAGGCAGTATTAAATAACTAACAGATATGAGAAAGCGAAATTAGAGAAGCTGAGAGAGCTACATTCTCTGAATTAGCCCAAGTACAGCGTAAGAGTGTGGGGAGAGCAGGTAGAACTGAGGAAAGATGAGGGGCTGGCCTCCAAGAGAAAGGCTTTGGCAGTTGAGGATTGTATAGCGGGAACCTTGTAATGTTTTATCTTCACGTGGTGAGTTTTCTTTTCACTCTGCCCCCAAAACCCTCAGTAAAACCTAATTATTTTCCAATACTTTTGCAGCTGGATTTGTTTTGGAGGGAACTGATAAAGTGCTACATCTGACCTAAAGGCCAGAAAGGGCCAAAGACAGAGACTACCCATAGTGACCAGCGCAACTCGGGTCACCAACAGATCATGCAGAATCAGTTCTGGACATACTAGGAATGGAACATTGAAGAGTAGGAAAAGGGGCGGGGTGGGGGGAAGTACAAAAAGCCAAATCAACCTTATGTGAAAGGATGGTTTGGCTTAGTAAATATTAAGGTTTCTTTTCACACCTAGATGATAGATAGAGACTTAGGAAAAAGGTGAATGGATCACAGGAGACAAGATAATGCGTCAGAGTGGCCACAATTAAACACGTGACAGATATATGAAGTACTCCTTCTGACTACTTTAGTTGTTTTAGGGATATCTACATTATCTGAGAAAAGAAAAAAAGTGTTTTCTTCATTCAACATTCCCCTCACTGCCCACTTGCCCTTCCTGCAACTCAGCTTTTTGCCCTCACACAGAACTGCCCTGACTGTTTCTATGAGCAGCTCTCCCTCTTCTGTAACTGACCACTTTTTTGGAGCCACTGTTTCTATGTCTTGTGTGACTAGCCCAGTGAGGAGCTAAATGGAGCAGCCCCATGGATGGGCTTCTGGGGCTCTCCCTGGAATTTTATGCAAACTATTGTGTGCATACATTTTTTCTGGAGCAAGGGTTCTAGTTGAACTATCAATGGGAAGAATCCCATTCCAAATGTCAAGAACCTCGGATTTAGAAGCCTGATGTGGAACTCCTCAAAGAAAAATCCTATTATTATCCTATTATGGCAAACTTTTGTTACTTCTATCATATTTAAATATGTATATACATGTTTATTTCTCAAGGTAGGTGTTGCACATGAACTTTCCTTAATTTAATATGATGTTTTAATATCCTGTGGCTTTATCAGCCCTATTTACATTTCAACAGTACAGTCATTCTGAGGGGCTTTTCTTTAGGTTAGTGACTCTACTTGTTAGCCCAGAATTTACTTCGTTAACCAGACTGAGGCCCTTTAGGACATGAGCCATATGTTTCTGTGTTTTTGTATTTCCAAGGCCTAGCACAAAGCTTGGCAAACAGCTGGTACTTAATAAACAATAAGAGCTCAAAATAACTGGATATTCAGAGTATGTCACACACTGAGGTGTTTGTGATTTCATTCCTTATTTTATAGATGAGGAAAATGAAGTCCTAAATGCAGATCCAATTTGGGAAGACTCTAAAACCTTGATGTCAACCACTCTATAAATCTTGTTAAAGGAATGAATGCTGAATGATGGCTAACACTTTCCATTAGGTACGTAAAGACACGAGGTATCAGCATGTGGGCAGAGGAGCTGCATCAGGAACTCAGGTCACCTGTCTTCCATTTAAGTGTGTTTTTCCTTAGACTTTTCTAATTTTGAAATGGTCTTTATTCCTTATTAGAAATGCAAGTGAAATCCTGTATACTAACTGAGCTCATTTCACTTGTCTTTGATTCCAGAACTGTTATGTATGATAATCTTGTTCATTAGTGGATCAAATTTCATATTGATATGGAGATGTCACCACAGATATCCATAAGGAAAGCAAAACCTTTCCTCTTCTGTGCACCTTCTCTTGTTGAGGATGCCAAACTCAAAAGCCTGCAGGGACTAGTAGATACCGGAAGTGACAAGTGCGCCAGTTGTGAACTGGGGCAGCCAGGCAGGAGCCCTAATCCATTATGAAGGGAACAGCCACTCCTTGGCCTTACTTCATTATCACTTGAGAATGTGGGCTTAAAATTCTTTAGAATTTTAAGAGAAGCCAGAAACACAGATTTTATGTAGAATCTCTTGCGTTTTAGATGTTGATAATTCGTTCAAATATATATATATATATATATATATATATATATATATATATATTTTTTTTTTTTGAGATGGAGTCTTGCTCTGTCACCAAGCTGGAGTGCAGTGGTGCCATCTTAGCTTACTGCAGTCTCTGCCTCCTGGATTCAAGCGAGTCCCGTGCCTCAGCCTCCTGAGTAGCTGGGACTACAGGTGTGTACCACCACACCCAGCTAATTTTTTATCTTTTAGTAGAGATGGGGTTTTACTACGCAGGTCAGGATGGTCTCTATCTCTTGACCTCATGACCCACCCTCCTTGGCCTCCCAAAGTGCTGGGATGTATTACAGGCTTGAGCTGCCCCACCCAGCCTCAGATATTTTTTTAAAACCTAGTACAGGCCAAATAAAACACATCTATGGTTGGGTGGGCCTGTGGACCACCAGTTTGCAAACTTGGTTTCATCTGGGGAACATCCAGAACCATCTTCTGCTCAGTGTGGCAGATTATGGACATGGAAGAGAGGTAAGATTAGTATTTTCAGTTTTTCTGTTTGTTAGTGTCTCTACAACAAAATTTAGTGAGGGAAGTGGTGAAAAGAGATGTTAAAATTGTTTTTAGACTATCTGTGGATTTCAAATATTCTTTCCATGGCCGCAGACTGAAAGTCAAGAGCAGGTGGTAACAGTTGTATGTGGCTACCTCCCTTAAGCCACCATTCAACTTTTGTGCTGCACAAAGAATCAGCCTGGTGAGCACTGACACACAATTTCAGCCTTCTTCAGACTGATTGTTAGTGTGCAGGACTCTGCTGAATTTGCAGCCTGCCTTTTGCCCTCTTACATTGCATATGCTTCTGATGGGCAGCAGATTGGCCTCCAGCAATAAACAATGAATGACTGCTTTCCAGGTGTCTCTGCATAGTCACTGTCCACTGAGGAAGAAAAGCTTCTCAGAATAATGGACTTCTTCTAGTAGAGGGACATCTACTTCCCCTTTTACTTAAGCAAGGCTGCGCAAAACATTGACTAAGCTTGCATCCATTCAGGGATCAACTAAGCCAGCACATAAGCATCTTGGGCTCTTGGCCTGCTTCTTGGACCACACAACCTCAGGGGCTGTGATGGAGGAAGCCATGAAAACCCTAACTTAGCAAGAGGAGACTTCTGAGACCTTTAAGAATTTGTTCCCACTCCAGATTTAAGTGTGTTTTGAGATAGCTTTCCTTGAGACTTATGTTCTTTAAATACATTAAAGAAATGGTTGTAGGATATTAATGTACTTTGCAAGGCTTTGGGAAATACTAAACATAGTGTTCTCTTCAAAGTGAAGGTGTTATATACATATTTAGTTTGAAGAGAGATTTATGCTTGCGCATGCACAATATTTCCCTCTCACTATATCAGCAAATTGAGAACTGTCCAACCTTTTTTTCTTAAACAACAAAGGAAAATATGACATCAAATACCTAAGCCAACAGTACAGAGTACTGAAGTGGGATAATATCAAATATTATGTTTGGAGTGAAATTTAGTTCTGCATATGCTGCCAGGCCTGCTCTTTTTAATTTTATCAGAAGAATACATTACTTGACTACTATGGTATTTAGAATCCCTATACTGGAATATTCCCAAAGTTTTTTTTTTGGGAAATATCTAGGGCTGTTTCCAAAACAGCACTTTCTAATTTTGTTAACATCTTCCTTTCTTTTTAAGTTAACTTGATAGATTGTGCCTTTCTAAGCTTCAGGTTACCTCAGACTTTTCAATACCCAGTTCCAACATGTTATGAAGACAAGCCAAAGAACATGAAACCTGGTTCTGCTGTCCAAACATGTGCATACGTGCTTCATTCAAATCTAATTCACTCATTGCTGTGCTAGAGTAACTCACTCTCTCTCTCTCCTGCCTCCCCAGCTTCGCTTACCCGTCTGTCTGTCTCATGTTGCATCCTCAGTGATAGCCCCTGGCCTTGTTACACAGCACAGCAGTTCATGTCTTTCTCTGCTCGCATCTTCACTATACCATGCCTGAACCCTTGAGCCCTAAAATGGATGGATGGCAGCAAATGGATCCATCTTGAGGGCAGGGATGGGGAAAGAACAGCAAGGGAGCTGGTAGTTCTGTGTAGACCCACAGTGGGACCTGGGATGAGTGACAGTGAGGAAGGCTGTCCCAGCACTGCTAGAGGGGAATCTGACCTGTTTTGTAGCTCTTCCCTAGGCAGCCTGGGCCCCATCTGCAGCGAGTTTGACTCAATTATTTCCAGAGTTCCCCAGATGACCAAATGTGCAGTCCCAGGATCTACTAGATGGCCACAGTAGCAAGGGGTAGTAGGACAAGCAAGGGCTTTCACATAGGAAGACCTAGGTTCAAACCTTGGTCTACTAATGGCTAGCTGTGACACCTGGGGCACATCAATTCTACTCTAGACTTTCACATTTGTAACATGGGATAAATGCACCTTCACAGAAATACTCTGAGCACGAATTAGATCAAATATGAAGTACCAAGTAGAGTACAAATCTCAGAGATGGGAGTTGGATTGGGGTACATATGCCTTGTTCTTAATTGTTTTTGTTACACCATAAATATGGTTGTCTCCCACAAGGTCCACGTTAGGGTGACTCCTTTGACGAAAGGCAAAATGGCTGAGCTGGCTGAGCATAGTGCAGACCTTATAGCTAATCCTGACATAGGTGCACTGCTGGGCCCCAGCATTTTATGTTGTTTTCATTTCTTAAAAGATAAGAGGAGCAGTGGTACATGGAGGGAGTGTGGGGCCAGCTGCCCACTCCTCCGTTGTGCTTCTGTCTTCCCTCTGCAGGATAAGAGCTGGCTTAACCATGCAGAGGAATCACATCTCCGGATGGCACTGGACACTGCTCCAGCAGCCCCAACAGGTCCCAGAAGGGAGTTAGCTTTGGCGTCATGAGAATGCTGCCTATTTTTCAGTTAATGAAGAGACAGATTATCTTCTTAAAGGTTGGCTCCAGGAGGGCAGGGAAGGAGTGGGCTGGCAATCTGGTGGGCCTTGGTGCCTCTGTCCCTATCAGGGGACAGAAACCAGCCCTCTGGCCATGACCAGGCTTTCCTGAGTCTGTGAGGCCACAGGCTGGTGACTTCCTTAGCACAAGATCATGTATCAGAAACAGCGACAGAGCACCTCAGAACTCTGACTTAGGACAGGGATCTAAATATGGCAGGGCTCGAATTCTCTCTTTTGGATATCAGCAAAGGCTCTCAGAACTGTCAGCAGGCTCAGAATGCAGACCTCATGGAGAGCTAACTTTGGACTGGAACAGCAGTTTACTCGGGGCCTCAAATCCACCTTCGCTACCAACTTATGATTTATGATGCTGAGGTCAGTCCACTGGCACTCAGAGGGCTGAGGAGCCAGGCCCCTCACTTTCTAACTGTGTCCCTTCCTGCATCCCTGACACTTAACGGGAGGCAAATCCAAAGGTACACAGGATGCAAAGGGTTCTCTCAGAAGAGGCCTAAACCAAAGCAAGGATGTGACCAAAGGAGAGCCTGGGAAGTCTGTGTTCCTCCATCTTTTTCTTATTTCCAGCTTCCTTGATCTTTTCATGTTTAGTGTTAGGCTATTTTTTCCCAACTCCAACATCGAGAAATTAACTCGAAATACAGAAGCCACTATCATACAACAAAGAAAGAGAACTTATTAAGCCAGGTTGTAGCAAAAGATTGAAACCTGTTTGTGATCTACAGCTAACTAGATAGGACTGGGGTGAGGGGATATTATGCAATGCTAATGTGGGATCTTGCAATTTTAGGGGGTTGGGGGGAAAGACAATGCCAGGATTTCCTAGGGCATGTCTTTTGAGCCATGCCATTCCCTGAGAAGGCAATGTACTACCCCTTAAGAGGACAGTGGCTCTAGGACAAGTCAGGTGGACTGATGAGGGGGAAGGAGGTCGAAGAAAACTTCTGGAGCTACTCTATATTCAGAGAAACTAGAGAATAAACCAAGCCAGCATAAAGGTGCTTGGGAAATAAGCAGGATAGGAACTCCTTCTACAGCAGGACAGGGGGATGTGGAAGGGAATAAGGAAAGCCAAGCAGGTTAGGTCCAGCCAAGGGGTAGCACACTGGAGAAAGAGTACAGGAGGTAAAACCTCACAGGTCAAGGGCCACAGGGGAACCAGTGGGAAACAGGATCAGCACAGAACCTAGCCTAGGCCTCAAGTAAAAACAGAAGGAGCTGGCGAGAGCTGGGCTTCCAAGGCGGGGCCTCTGAGAGTCAGCCACACTCTTTAAACATTCTTGGGTCATGGGTCTCTTCTAGGATACAAGAAAAACTACAGAGCCACCTCCCCCTAAAAATATGCACTGATGCTGACATAATTCCGCTTTTCACTTCTGGGGATTCACAGGTCCCTGAAAGCCAAGCCACAGACTGGAAGTTATGAACCCCAGGTCCAGAGGACACTCCTATGCACTGAAAAAAGAGGAGTGATAACAGGAAATACTTGGAGGATTATTTAATCCTTTAAACCTCTGGAAAACTAAGTGGAATAATATGAGGCCTGGCCTGAAACTGGTCTGAATAATACATAATTTGCAGCAAAGATTAGTTAGGCACTTAAGCTGTCAGTGAGTACATGACTCTAGTGGAAAGACAGGGGCTGGGAGTCTGGGTGGGAGGCCTCAGAGGCAGCCCTGGTAAAAAGAGGAATAAAGAAAAATGGAGAAGCCAAAGGTGGGGGTGTGTGGTGAGGAAACTGTCCCTCAATTCTTCCCCCGACAGTGGTGGGAGAAAGTTAATTCAGAACAATGGTGAATGACCCTGGATGATGGGGATTTTCTTTAGGGGACTACTCTTGTTTTTTGTAACATGCATTTCATACTAAATTAAGGCATATGGTGTGTCTACAAAAAAAGGAAAAGAAAAAATACATATTTGCTAAGTGAGCCAGGGCTTGTACATTGAAATGCTTCCCTTTCTTTTTCTTTTTCTTAAACAGAGACATTGTTACTTTTTATCTAGTCATTTAATTAAGCCACAGTCTGATTTTTGAAAAGATGCATCTTGGGAGAAATGGGAGGGACAGGGTTACAGTTCTGTGCCCTCTTAGTGAATTATGTGATGGGTTTAATTTGATGTTTTGTGTTAATACTAGAGGGGGATGAATTTTTAAAGGTGGTGGGGAGACTTGGATTCTGAAAATACACAGTTGTGTTTGATTCTTAAATACACTTTTGCAGGGAGAGAACCTGACCTTGAGAGTATTTTTCATGCATGATTTGATTTGGTACCTGGATATAGAACACACAAGGAACACAGTGGGGTGGTTGACCATCCAAGGAAACTCACCTTCTTACAAAAGAGTTTAAATCATTAGCAGAATATGCCCTGCCTATGAATCCATTGCAAGAATATCTAACAGTACTAGGATTTATAGAAATATGCTCATTGTCAAATATTCCCCAAGGATAGGTACAGCATAGTGTAACATATGCAAAATAAAGAGCACAGAAGTAGGAGTCAAAAGACCTGGCATTTGTAGCAGGATTGAAACTGTAAGGAAAATGACCTTAGGCAAATTATCAAACATTTCAGACAGAGTTCAAGTGTGCTACCTAAGAAATGAAAAATGCCTGCCACCTCTCTACCTTATAAGTAGCATCAAATGTAGACAGTGAATTAAATATCCACAATTAAAGCATTCAGAATCGGTAAATATCATATTAACTTATGCCTTTATTATACAAAGCTAAATAATTTTTTTTAATGTATTTTTTTGAGCACCTAATTTGGACAAAGTATTGCTCAAGGTAATGAGAATAAATCCTTTAAAATCTTAGTTTATTATTTTAAAATCAAACTCACAGCATGAAGATTTTTTAAAATATTTCAGATTGGATGGACTTACTTCCAAATAAATAGGAAAACAAACAGTTTTATTTAAATAGGTCAGAGTAAATAACATGGATATGTAAAAAATTCTAAATAAGTACAATGAAATACATATCCCAAAATGAATACTGATGAAACTGTCTAGAGTAGTATGTAAAAGAAATAAATTTGAGCTAAATCATGTGATGTCTTTATTCTTTTTTAACCTCAAAAAGACTGCTGACCCTGGTTGACATGCCAATGTTTGGGAGAGGCACCTGTATGAACAGCTGGGTTCTCTTTAACAAATGAACTTTGGTTCCCTGGACTCTAAGAGAATAGTACTAAAAGAAGGACATAAAAGTGAAGCAATTGGGAGATGAATATCATGAAAAGAAGATTTCCACAAATTTCTGGAGGCCAGGAAGAAGATGGCAAATAGAATAGAATGTATGACCGTTAGTTTTATGTGTCAACTTGGCTAGGCTATGGTGGCCAGTTGTTTGGTCAAACACTAATCTAGATGTTGCTGTGAGAGTATTTGTGGATGTGATGAACACTTACAATCGTCTGAATTTAAGTCAATCAGATTACACTCCATCATATGGCTGGGCCTCATCTAATCAGGTGAAGATCATAAGGGCAAAAACTGAGCTTTCTTGGAGAAGAAGGAATTCTGCCTCAAGATTGTAACAGAAAATGAGGAATTATTTATCAGTGGGTATAAAGTTTTAGTTAAACAAGATGAATATGCCCTAAAGATTCACTGTCATTCTTGTCTTGACATTGTGAAGAATAACATAAGGCATACTTAAAAATTGGATAAGAGGGTAAATCTCATGTTGTGTTCTTACCACAAAAAAAAAAAAAAAAAAAAAGAAGAAGAAGAAGAAGAAGAAAGAAAAAGAAAAAACATTGTAACATAGAATTCCTGCCTGAGTTTCCAGCCTGCTGGCCTGTGCTATGAATTTGGGACTCAAGACTGCAACATCAACTCTTACCTGAATTTCTGGTATGTCTGCCCGCCCCATGGGTTTTGGACTTTCCAGCCCCCATGACTGGGTGAGCCAATTCTTTAAAACAAATATTTCTCTTGTCTTTCTCTCACCCCTCCGCCAGTTCCCTGTCCTCCAACCCCCACCATGGAGAACCCTGCCTGATACAAAGCAAAAATGGAAGAATCTAGAATGTATAAGAGAAAACTTCGGGAAAGTGAGAGGGTGGGAGTGAGCTGCCTGGCAATGTGCCAACAAAACCCCAGGCTCACTGGGCAGCTGCAACAGAGACTGGGATTTCAAGTCTGGGTGGAGAAGAGAGAAGTGAACTGAAGTCTGTCTAAGGGACACTGTGGGGTACCCCTCACTCTCCTCCCCCACTCCCTGCCCTAGGTCCATGCAGTGCACTAGAAACCCATGATTTTACTTGGGGGCCAAATATCAGAGGACCCTTCATCTATAAGGAAATTGAAAAACTGCTTGGAACTTGTACAGTAGATAAGAAATTAACACTATGGGAAGCTGCATGAGGGATATACAGAAACTCTGTATTATTTTAGTAACGTGTCTCTAAGTCTAAAATTAGTTCAAAATAAAAAGTAAAAAAAAAAAAAAAAAACAAAAAACGGTCTAGAAAGAACTAGGAGGGCCAGATTATATGCAAACATTCTAGAGTAAAGCACACCCCTCCCCGGCAACCCCTCAGGCATTCGAATCCTTTGAATCCCTCACCACATACACATGAACTCCTGACTAAAATCCAGCCTATTCTCAGTCTTGATCTTAAAGTGAAACTTCCAGGAGACAAGCCCCGCACCCAGCATTGAGGTTCCATGCAGACTTCCTATTCATAGGCAGCAATAACAGGAAACCAGATCTACATATATAAGAGCAGGGGAAACCCACACTACCTATGAAGAAAAATAAAACTCAGCCCCTTGTTCTTAAATACAGATGGATAACCAAAGTTCACCACTCATATCTAAAAACAAAACAGAAGTGTCGAAAACCCAAGTGATTAAACATGGCCCCTGACTCCTGAAGAAACAGATAATTCAGACCACATAAGAGAAGTTTAAAGAGAACTCATGCTCTGTTTTCACAGGGATTATGAGTCCAGATTTACTACATAAATTGGGACAAGAAATTGAGGTTTAAAACTATTATTTTAAGATACAAAGATTAGCACTAGAAAAGTTAAAGTAATAACTATCAATTGAGGAAGGGAGAAAAATAATAAATAGCAAAAAGTCAAGAGTATAAGCTTATGATTATTACTATTACTACTAAATCAGGCAAGTAAACTACTACTATATCAGTAAACATCTATTATCAGAGAGAAATGTTGTCCTCAGAAGGGGACCATGGCTTTTCATTAAAAGCATTTCTGTGCTATTTTATTTCTTAACCTATGTATGTACTATTTTCACAAAAACTTTAAAAGGGAATAAAGAAAAGATGTTTCTTCAAAAATATCCAAGCAGGGATGAAAGACATTTTTAAATGTAGTTAACTCCCACTCACAACAACAACACACTTCACTGAAGAAAAAAAAGTCTACAATAGGACCAGGTTGAGGTGGGAGGATCACTTGAGGCCAGGAGTTTGAGACCAGCCTGGGCAACCTAGTGAGAATCTGTCTCTACAAAAATTAAAAAATTAGTGGAGTGTGGTGGTGTGCATCTGTACTCTCAGCTTACTGAGGAAGCTGAGGTGTGAGAATTGCTTGAGCCTAGGTATTTGAGCCTGCAGTCAGCTTTGATTGCACCACTGCACTTCAGCCTGGGTGACAGAGAGAGCCCTTGTCTCTAAATGACACTAACCACTTTGTTAGAAAGCAAAGGAAGTTTTTTTAAAGAAGAAAATTAAGCAACAATTTAGTTTCCCCTTCACCTCCCCCAGATGCCATGAATCTTTTTAGAGTCTAAGTGCCAGTGCAATGTAAATCTAAGTGCAAAAATGGATAATAACTTCACAAGCAGGGGTACAGATTCATCTCAACACCTTCCCTCACCTGGAGAGTGAGATTTGTAGAGTATTTAGCACTACTGTGATCTGATAACCATAAATTGTAACACATGTAGAAGGAGTAGTATTGACATGTATATATTAATCACAATACTTATAGCACATCAATTATAATTATGAGCAGCTTCCTATTATATTACACTCTTATCCTCAGTGTCTCTTGCAGTAGTATCAAGTTGCTTTTATTAAGAATGAAATCTGGCCAGGTGTGGTGGCTCATGCCTATAATCCCAGAACTTTGGGAGGCTGAGGAGGGCACATCTCCTGAAGTCGGGAGTTTGAGGCCAGCCTGGCCAATATGGTGAAACCTCATCTCTACTGAAAATACAAAAATTAGCTGGGCATGGTGGCATGCGCCTGTAGTCCCAGATACTCAGGGAGGCTGAGGCAGGAGAATCGCTTGAACCCGGGAGGCGGAGGTTTCACTGAGCCAAGATTGCACCACTGCACTCCAGCCTGGGTGATAGAGCAAGACTCCAGCTCACAAAAAAGAAAAAAAAAAAGAAGAAGAAAAGGAAATCTAGTGGCATAACAGCATCTTCCATTCTTGCATTTTCTTCCTTCTACATCTCACTGTATTCTTTTCCTTCAAGAATTCTCACTGTATTCTTTTCCTTGGCAAATGTATGCATCGACCTGATGAAACATCTCACTTTGTCAACTCTCCATATGCCTAGCAAGTTAAATTCTCAAAGATATTTCCATTGACTTTCTGCCTTTCCTAGTTGATCAATAGGGTCTGCCAACTGGGTCTTCTTCAGGCCATGTGGAATATACAAAGCTGAACAATTCACTTGGACCACAAACACTAGCAGTTCTGGGAAAACAATTTACCTGATGATAAAAGAGAAAGGCATCCTGTGGGCTTAGTTAATGCTGAATGAACAGTCGCCCCAGGATATTCAGTACAATCAAAACCTGTGATTGTTTTCACCCCAGCTTCTCTTTGCTTTCACATTCTGTTAGCTTAGCACTAAAAAGCCACCTGCAGACAATCTGTAGCTGGAAACAAAACAAACTTCTTCTCGATACCACAGGATATCATATTTATTAGTCTTTATCACTACAAACTGACATTCATAAAAATGTCAAATCAGCCTGAAACACAAGCACTTCCCTAATGACGCTGCAAGCTCCTTCCATGGCACCTCAGAGGAAACAGGCTCAGAGCAGAATTTGTAGCCCTGTGACTTACAGGCAGGCATCTGAATGGACATTCCTCTGAAGCAAAATCAGACAGAAAATAATCATTTCTCATTTGCTTTCTCGTCTCCTTTCTGTTTTGTTAAAATGAGTAAAATATAAAAACTCCATTGAGTTTTGTGCCCGTGGCTGAATGTTTCCCTTAGTCAGGATCTTGCAGTTAATTTCTACTTAATCACTGCACATTATGGGTTCCTGGAGGTTATTGGCTTGAGTGCCAGGTCAACATGCTGATACGGTTACCACAGAACTCTGAAGTATTACAAAGGGATATCAAAAGCCTACAAGTCACTGATTTTTTTTTCCTTCCTCTTTTTGACACCCACCTGATTTTAAAGCAGACCATCATGATCCATGATAGGCTACAGAAAGATGAGGCCTCCAACTCACATAGTCTTTGCACTGATTTTTCTGTTGAGTATAAAAAGTGCTGACTTCAACAACAGGCAGACAGCACACAGATACATCCCTCCTGAATTACCGCCAAAGTTCCAAGGCAAGGTGTAGAGGTCAACTCCATAGCCTCCTATTTCAACCATGTAAAATCTAGATGATAACAAGCCTTACAAGCAAAGTATCTCCAGTGGTCAGAATCTGAAAACATTCAGCTAAGGAGTTAAAAGTAATCAGTTATTAGGCAATTGAGAATTTGAACAAAACTTGGAAATATCATCCTCTAACCTATCTTCAGGTTCCAGATAGGCAACATTATCAGATGCCATCAATACCCCAACACTGGTGACCACCTGAAGGACCTGGGAAATCACTATGCAGCTCAGTAGATTTTCTGAGCTTATCTATAGAGCTGCTCTAATCTCCCCTGAGTATCAGGGCAGAGTCTTGCCAAGCAGCCAAACACTCACTTTAATCATTTTCAGGCAGGAAAAAAGAATTCTGCATATAAATAAAAAACTTAACTCTTTGAGATGGGGTCTACATCCCCGTTCCACTTCTCTCCTTTCCTTTCAATACATCTGCAGCTGAGTCAGAACAACCCAATCAAAACTTTTAAGTGACTTTCAATCTACTTGAAACAAGTAATCCTATCGAAATAATCTACAACGGTATAGATTTAACCTTAGTCTTAGACTTTTAAGTTCTTGTGAATACAATAGGAACACAAAATAGTTGAGCTACTCTGGAAAATGGTTCAGCAGCATGTTAGAGAGTTGAACACACACCTGGCATTCTACCTAGTAATCTCACACCTAGATATTTAGGTAAGAGAAATGAAAACATAAATTCACACAAAAGTATATGTTTGCTTATAGTTGCTTTATTTATAATGACTGATATCTGGAAACAACCCAAATGTCCTTTAGCTGGTGAATGGGTAAACTGCACAGCCACATAGTGGAAGACTACTCAGCAGTAAAAAGGAACTAACTACTGATACAACAGTGTGGACAGACCTCAAATGACAGGAGCTAGGCTCAAAAGGCTACATAGGATTCCATTTATATGACATCCTGGAAAAGGCAAAACTATAGGATCAGAAAACAGGTCAGTAGTGGCCAGAGGCCGGAGGTGGTAAAAGAGTTGACTGCAAAAGGGGATCAGAGCATCAGGAGGGGTGGGGTGATGGCACTGTTCTATATCTTGATTGTGGTGGTAGTTAACAAAACTATATTCATTTGTCAAAATGTATAGCAGTGTATGCTAAAAAAGAAAGAATTTTATAGCATGCAAGTTCTACCTCAATAAATGAAATGAAAATCATAATCTCAGTGTAAAATGTTCAATGTAAGAAAGGCAGACTTCAAAACAACTGATTAACTGCCCACTTACATCAAGATCTGCAGGCTTTCTCCCAAGTTTGGTGTATTTAATCAGGGTTCTATAGAGCTACAGAACTAACATATATGTATATATATATATATTAATATGTTACTTCATATATATATGTTAGTTCATATAGACACACACACACACACACACACACACATTCCTGTGAGGCAATTCTCCTTAATATATATATATATATATATATATGAGAATATATATATATGTATATATATATATATAGGAGAATATATATATATATATATATATATATATATATATATATATATATATATATATATTAAGGAGAATTGCCTCACAGGACCACAAGGTGAAGTCCCACGATAGGCTGTCTGCAAGTTGAGGAGCAAGGAAGCCAGTGGTGTCCCAGTCTGAGTCCCAAAACCTCAAAAGTAGGGAATCCAACAGTGCAGCCTTCAGTCTGTGGCTGAAGGCCGAAGAGCTGCTGGTTTGAGTCTAAGCGTCCAAAAGCTAAAGAACCTGGATTCTGATGTTCGACGTTAGAAAACATCCAGCATGGGAGAAAGATGAAGACTGGAAGACTTAGCAAGTCAGCTCCTTCTACCTTCTTCTGCCTGCTTTATTCTGGCCACACTGGCAGCTGATTAGATGGTGCCCACCCAGACTGAGCATGAGTCTGCCTCTCCCAGGCCACTCACACTCAAATGTGAATCTCCTTTGGGAACACCCAGGAACAATACTTTGCATTCTTCAATCCAATCAAGTTGACACTCAATATTACCTAATCATCACTCTTGGTCTGGTAGCACTCTGGAGATGGCACCCTGTTACTCTTGGATACATAGGTTAAAAAAGTACTAATACGTAAATCAATTGAGCCAATGTACCAGCATGCAACTGGATGTTTTCAAGCCTGTTCTTCATGAGAGCTTCTGGCACTCTGACATTAGGTGCTGTTTACTTTGCAGGTTGCTGTGCATGTTCCTGTCTTGCTTTTCCTAGAGTTCTAACTGCATGGGTGCCACTGCTTTCATAATCCTTGCAGTCAAGAAATTATTTCAGACTGATTATTCAAGCCTGCTCTGTGTTTGTGTTTTCTACGATGAAGCAAAGTAATCTATTATTCTGACTGAACATAATACAGATAAGAGGGATTTCCCTAATTCTGTGATACTCTCATAGATTCCTTTTACAGACTTATTTTTGGCTGAACAATATTCATGTCCTGGGTATTCAAAGATTTTTGTTTAACTTTCCATTTGATGCCATGACCATTATATACTGTCTCCACTTTGAATGTCTGTGACTTGTGACTAGATTTTATTTTTCCCTGTTTTTCTCCCAATAAACAAATCAGCCAGACATTTATTAAGAATTCACTATATGGAAATGAATGCTGAGGGCAGGAAGAATGAGAAACTCAAAACCAGCCCTTTGGCATTCTACTAGATCTACTTAGATAATTCGAATGGAAGGCAATGTGTGATGTCTTATAAACACAGGCATAAATACACTGCTAAGGCAGCAAGAGGGAGAGGAAATTGAAACAATCTGGGAAGGTGGAATTTAAGCTGGGTCCTTGAAAGCTGAATAAGATGTGAGACTCCAGACATTCCAGGCTTATGGACTATTTTGCACACTTTTGAGTGCAGATTTGTTAAAACCAGTTAACATCAGCTGGCATCCTGGAGCCTGAAAGCCACAAGTATTTGAAAAAGTAATTATCTATCTATCTATCTCTCTATATATTTGAGACCGAACCTCTCTCTGTTGCCAGGCTGGAGTGCAGTGGCACGATCTTGGCTCACTGCAACCTCTGCCTCTTGGGTTCAAGCGATTCACCTACCTCAGCCTCTCAAGTAGCTGGGACTAAAGGCATGTGCTGCCATGCCCAGCTAATTTTTGTATTTTTAGTAGAGACGGGATTTCACCATGTTGGCCAGGATGGTCTCCATCTCCTGACCTCGTGATCTGCCTGCCTTGGGCTCCCAAAGTGCTCGGATTACAAAAAATATTTTTGAATTTCAATGTCTTCAGGCCTCAGGTCTTTCCATTTCTCCATGAGTCCCATTGCACCTCTAAAGTTACAGAGGAAAGAGCAGCAGAGAGGAGGGGATAATAAATAGCTCTGAATGTTGCAGCACAGTCAGGATGCATGGAGAACAGAATCAGTTATCTGATTTGGCAATTAAGAAATCATTAAGCAGCTATGATAGGAAAAATATTAATAGATAGTGGGCAAGAGATCCAGATGCAAATAGGTTGGTGAGTCACTCACACTTGCTATAGCTTCACATATTTAAGTCACCCAATTTGTTGTCCATTAAAGCATTTCAGCTGGGACCCTGGTTTAAATGTACTGCTTGTGGGCAATCATAGGGTTAGGAAGAATTGAGTGCAAGGAAGGAAAGAAAAAAAAAAGAAAGGGAGAAGAGGGCACACTGGTGGCAGGCTTTAAGAGTGGTTGCAGTAGTTGCTCTTCTCCAGTGGGGATATGGATCTAGGATCTTCAATTCCCTTGAGGACTGGAATTAGCAAAAAGCACTAATAAGGAATGCAGGAGAACCTCAGTGTAGCATTATCATTACTAACTGAGAAAACTGGCAATCTCCTAAATGTTCATCGACAGGGAACTGATTACATCAATAATTGATTATTTATACAATAGGGTACAACAAAGCAAGTAAGAAAAAAATAAGTGTGAACAGATAGATCTCTAGGATAAATTTTTAAATTATTTAAAAATGATGGTGCATAAGAGTATATGTAATAGGCTCCCATTTATGTTCATATATATATATACAAACTTCTAGAAGGTTGCATACAAACTGTTAACATTTGCTATATCTGGGGAGTGAAAAAGGGTAAAAGAAACAGAAAACTTTACTTTTGAATTTATACCCTTCAGTAACTGAGTTTGCTTTTAACTATTTGCTTTTAACTTTTTGTTCAAAGCAAACTCATATGATGATGATGATGAGGATGATGATAAGTATTAAAGAATACTTAGACCTGAAATTTAGTATGAGGACCAGTAACTACTGTTGTAAAAGGACCAATAGATACCAGAAGTTAAATTTAACAACTATTATATCATTTAATTTAGTAAGTGGTTACTGAGTAGGTTATTGTCCAATCCTTAAGCAGCTGACAATAGAGTACATGGACAAGTTAAGACAAAGAGAAAGGTAACAGACATGATGTGAATACATGGGAAAGCCAGGCAGTCAGAGAAGACTTCCTGGTGGAGGTGGGGACTAGGGTTTGGATGGGTGAAGCAGAAGAAACACAGAAAGAGCAACAGAATGAGAAGACAAGAAAGAACATGGTGGGCTTTTCAACTGATATGGAAGGGAAGTCCATTTGGTGAGGACTCGTCTCAGTCTCAAAAGGGATGGCAGAATGCTGCCTGTGAGAGGCTGGGCCCTCTTACAAGGGGGAACTTCTTCTCTAATCAATAGGCTTTCGATCTCTCCCTGTCTCTGATACCCCAATGTAGAAAGGACTAGGTCTTTAAGGCAGTCTCTCCTGTAGATTCATATTCTATTTCTAACAGTAGAATCATCTATTCAGTTATTTTTCTAAATTCCAGCTTATTCAAAATGACTGCATACTTAATTTTTTTGATAAGGTTGGTTTCTTTTTTTTTTTTTTTTTTTGCAAATCTCTTCTCCCCTCTAAAATTATGTTAGATAAACAATAATTCTAATTGTGCTTTTGGTCCACCTGGTCCACCTATGCTTACCTGCTACCACTCTTGGGGAATTAGCCATTCGTGCTATAGTATCAATATAGCAAAGAAATACAGCCAGTTGTTTTGGAAAATGATCATATTAAGTCTACTGATTGTTTGTCACTAGAAAGAAAATACTGAAGCACTTTTATTACAGAAGTCCATTGGAGGCTATAGGCCATCTAAGAACAACTGAGGAAATAGTAAGAGAAAAAAGAGAATATTACCCTATTACTAAAAACTCTCCTGGCTGGAATCATAAAACAATCTTTTCAATGGCAAGAAATAATATATCTCATAACATGGGAAATCTTGGGTCTTGAAGTACTTTTTTCTTTTATTTTGTCACAAATAAATTAGAAAACTCCACGTATAAGGAGAACAGAGGATTATAAAAGTACAAAGGCAGTGTGTAAGTGGCCCATGTGGCAGTTGGTGAGCTGTACAACCAGGAATCAGCCAGGCCCATCTGCTGATCAGAATACAGAAAGTGCTGACTTATGGTGGACCAGAATTCTGCTCTAGTAGCTAAGAATAAAGCACCAAGCTCCTGGTCCCTTTTCAAAGCACTCATTGGCTTTCTTCAAGTTGGAGAATATGCTCCAGCTTGGATCAAGAGCGAAACTGGAGAAGCTACATGAAATGGGCATTTGGCCTCTCACCAACATGCTTGCTTCTTGACTTGGCTCTAAGCAAACCCCATGCAAACATTCAGCATTCCACGACTAAGGCCACACACAGAAGTCATCAGGTGGAGATGGCTGCAAATGTACTTTCTCATCCTTATGCTGGGGAAAACAGGCAGGGAGGTAGGGTAAGGAAAGGTCAGGAACAGGGTGAGAAGGAGATCACCTCATGAATGCTTTAAAATCCATCCCAGGAGAAGGGCAACCCACAGATGTTTCTGTAGCTACCAACCTAAGAAAAGCCATCTTTTAAACAACAGAAATCTCACTCGTTCCCCTAAACTGCTCCCTCCCTGTCAATCCCCAGGACATGCCACAATAAATTGAGAAGCTGTAAAGATTTGTGGTAAAAAGAAAAAGCTCCAAAATATCTGTGGATGTTACCTAAAGAAACCCCAAAGTCATGGATCAAAGTAAAAAACTGTGACTAAGAATTGGAAAAAATATTAGTACATGCCACAAGACATCAGGAGGAAAGTATGTGTGCCAAAAATCCAGAGAGGCTCCCAGAAAGTCCCCTCTCAGCAACCCCTCTCAAGGAGAACCAGCTTATTGTACTTCACACATAATTGTTTTTCAGGTCTGCCTCCCAAATAATTCCTCAGTGAATACCTAAGTCAGCAAAACAACAGGAATTTTTATATTGATCCTATAATACTGGCAGGTTGGTGAGCTATAGGGCTCAGTCAGGGAAAACACATAAAAAATTGCCAACCTGCATAAGAAGTTTTTATCTAATGTAGATGATGCAGAAAATAGGTCAATTTTCTTCCTTTTTCCAGATGGCAGACTTTTTTTTCTTATACAATACCCATTTGTATGGCAATTATGCCCAGACCAGCTTTCAATGAGTCCATTAGAGCCAGTCCAGCACCACTTCCTGCACAACCTGTCCCTTGGGGACATGGAGTTTGTTTACATGGCAAAGTCCTGGATGGCTTGAACCCGGCTCCCATTCCTCCAAGGTCCAGACTTCATCATTGTTCTCTCAGGCTACTTTCTCCCTGATCTTCAGATTTGACCCTCACTGTTCTATTTCTAGGCATAAATTTATCTTCCCTCCATTACAGCTTCACCAGCCAATCCAGTTGCATTGCAGTAATGTCTCTCATCTAACTTGGTCTCTGGTATTCTGGCACCTGGTCACTTTAGGCGGGCAGAGGGATATATTTTCAAAACATTCTATTTGTTTTCAGATGGTCAACTCTCCTACAAATCAAATACACATCATCATTTATTTGTTTAACTAACATAATGAACATCGATTATTATAAGACCATTAGTGCTGAAGGTACATCAAATAAGGTACTGTCATCTTCGGAGTACTCAGCCATTACTAATGTACCACACTGGGTAGAAATCAGCTACCCCATTGAATCCATATTATGGAACCAAAGCAAAACCATACTAACACTTCAAAGTCATTCTAAACTTTATAGCTTTCCAGTAGCTTTTCCATTAGTAAGATTCTGACTTAAGATCATTAATATTAGAATACATAGTATATAGAATATATATTATTCCATAAAGTATATTAGAATATATTAATGATCTTAAGTCAGAGTCTCACTAGGTGGATTGAAAGAGATCCTTCATATCATTTAACCAACCTTTGTTTGCTATCTCTATCCCCTTCCCTTTTAGCATATCTCCCTCCTAATCAACCTCCCTCTTTCTGTAGCCTCAATAAAAATCTTCTGGAAACACATTTCTCAGATCTTTTTGAAAAAAATGGCTGTTCTTATACTCCGCCTCTCAATGCTAGAAGAAATAGAATTTTACGGCACAAAGTGATGTGACAGATCAGATCTATGTTGGACAGTTCAACCGGCCTAGCGTGGCTAAGTTATTTGATCATTGAGTTAGATGGCAGCTGAGTCAAGGGGGGTCAAGATCCCTCTATGATCCCTCACACCCCCAGATAAAACCAACAGTACCAAGTCACCCACTGGAAGGAGTAACAAGTGGAACCAGGGAGAACCAGATGCTGCTGAAACAATCTTCACAGACTCACTAAAGCTAGCAAAGAACATCTGATAACCCATCCAGCTTCACATTACCAATAGGGCAGAACAAAAGGAATTGCAACCACCTTTGAGGAAAGGTGGTGATCATTCTTGACTCTAGAGTTTGCCCTTTTAAAAAGTTCTAGGGCAGGGTGTGGTGGCTCATGCCTGTAATCCCAGCACTTTGGGAGGCTGAGGTGGGCAGATCACAAGGTCAGGAGTTTGAGACCAGCCTGGTCAACATGGTAAAACCCTGTATCTACTATAAATACAAAAATTAGCCAAGTGTGGTGGTACACACCTGTAGTCCCAGCTACTC
>PVKP010024641.1:0-34706 GCA_004027715.1 Plecturocebus donacophilus
CTGGCCTGGAAGCACTAGACTTTCGATAGAGTGATCTTCAATGTTTGCTTTGTTTGTATTTGATTTGGAGTTTGTTGGTAAGATTTTGTTCTTTGTGGAGTTGTTTGGTTTTTATTTCTTTTTTTGCACACAGAAAATGATTCGGTTCCAGCGCATTATTTCTATTTGTATTTTTTATTTTGAGACAATCTCACTCTGTCATTCAGGCTGGAGGGCAGTGGCGCAATCTCACCACCACACCCGGATAATTTTTTTGTTTTTGTTTTTGTTGGTGGTGGTGGTGGTGGTTGTTTAGACAGTCTCATTCTCTTAGGCTGGAGTGCAGTGGTGTGATCTCAGCTTACTGCAATCTCTGCCTCCCAGATTCAAGTGATTCTCCTGCCTCAGCCTCCTGAATAGCTGGAATTACAGGTATGTGCCACCACACCTGGCTAATTTTTTTTCTTTTTCAGTAGAGACAGAGTTTCACCATATTGACCAGGCTGGTCTCGAACTTCTGACCTCAGGTGATCTGCTCACCTCAGCCTCCCAAAATGCTGGGATTACAGACGTAAGCCACTGTGCCTGGCCCTAATTTTTGTATTTTTAAGTAGAGACAGAGTTTCACCATGTTGGCCAGGCTGGTCTCGAACTCCCAGGAGTTCGCTGACCTGGTTTTTATTTTAAGACTAATATTTAAGTTTGTGAAGTATAACACTTCAACAAAATGAAGTTTCTAATTGTTATAATGAATAGGAAACATTATCTGAAGTTTTTTGTGTATTTTGTTTTTGAGACAGGGTCTCGTCACTCAGGCTGCAGTGCAGTGATACAATCCTGGCTCACTACAGCCTCAACTTCCTGGTCTCAAGTGATCCTGCCACTTCACCCTCCTAAGTAGCTGGGACTACAGGCATATGCCACCACACCCAACTGATTTTTTTTCCTTATTTTTGTAGAGACAGGGTCTCATTGTGTTGCCCTAGCTAGTCTCAAACTCGTGGGCTCAAACAATCCTGCTTCGGCCTCCTGAAGTGCTGGGATTACAGGCATGAACCACCATGCCCAACCTTATATAAAGATTTTTTAAAGTATTTTTTAATGTGGTATATAAGATTTGGCTTGGATATTAGCATTTTCTGATATTTCTTCATTTAATAGATGAATTCTAGCCATTTTTATAAAGATTTCTTTTCTGTAAATCTTATTTTTACATTCACTTCCTTAATGAGATTTGGATTCTGCTAGATACATGACTACTCATAAGAATGTTACAAATCACTTTAAAGAAACATTAAAATACTAAAAGTAGCAACTTTAAAATTATAAGTACTCAAACTGTAAGCAACAGTAGTAAGAATGTTTGTATATTTCTAGAATCTATTACCATAATAGCCTCCTACGATTATACTCCAAATGTTTTACTCTCCAAGGATTAATTTAGGCTTTTTTTAAAAAAAATCAGTGCCAGATTCCCCAATCCTTTTAACTTTAAATATGAGTCAGTAATTCTTTTACCCTTTCTTGATCTTTGGACTCACAATACCTTAGTTAATTGCTTGTTAAAAGGAATCATGCATGAAAAGAGATAGTATGACTATCTGCAATTCCACTAGTAGTCATATTCAGATGGGAAAACAGTGTTAATTACTGAAAGTTGTTGAGGGACTGCTGGGTCTTGGAGTCAGCACTTGGGTTTGCATTTCTTCTCTGCAGTTTTCTGTATATGACCACTCTAAACCCTGGCTTCCTCATCTGTATAATAAAGATAATAGCATCTGCCTCCTAGGGTTATTATGAGGATTGGATGTAGATGTGTACAAGTTGTTCAGTGAGGCATCAGGCACTCAGTCAGTCACTAATACTATCAGCTTACAAAGCTGAGGATTCAGTCAGCCAGTCATTAGCAATCTGTTGTTTGTTGGGATCTGCCAACATTATCTAGCAACCAGTTGGAATCTGATAGCAATCAGAAATTAGATAGGTTATTCCTGGGTTAAATAGCACAGTCATACAAGTGATTGCTTGAATCCTCCTCAGAAGCTGCTATTGAACAATAGTGGTATGCCTGACTAAATTCTGATAATTGGCAGTTATTAACTAATCCTCAGAAATTAACTATAGTGTATATAACAAGAACTGGCCTTTAGTTGCAAGTAGAAACTATGGACAAAATGGTAGATGAAAAATAATGGCATCAAGCCATTGTTTTTAGTGGCTTCAGGAAGTTAAAGGAACATGATACCACAAAGGTACTTTGTGGCTTAAAGAATTCCTTTTGCTGGCCATGCACAGTGGTTTACGCCTGTAATCCCAGCACTTTGGGAGGCCGAGGCGGGAGGATCACCTGAGATTGGGAGTTCGAGAACAGCCTGACAAACATGGAGAAACCCCATCTCTACTAAAAATACAAAATTACCCAAGCATGGTGGCACATGCCTGTAATCCCAGCTACTCAGGAGGCTGAAAGCAGTAGAATCACTTGAACCCAAGAGGCAGAGGTTGCAGTGAGCTGAGATCATGCCATTGCACTCCAGCCTGGGCAACAAGAATGAAACTGAAGTCCTTATGCTGATAATTACATTGTGACATGTGCCTATATTTAATTTTTTGTCAGTTTGAAGGTAAAATTAACTAGAAAATAGGAGGTCTGGATTTTCTTTCTGTCAAATGTGTGATGTGGACAAATCATTTGACCTCTTAATCATAACTTTTGCAAACTGAGGATAACTTCTGTCTCTCCCTTCCTAATGATAGCATTATGATAATATGATAGGTGAAAATGAGTTGATAATTCAGAAGTGGAAGTATTCTACAAATTAACATTACCACTTTACAACTAGTTTCTGAAAAATTGGAACTGTTTTCAGCTTAATTAGAACCGTGACACATAAACCCAACTGGGAAATTCTCTGCAGACTTGCTATTTAATTGACATAGCTGAACCAAATTCTGCATACTATATATGTTGTGTTCTTCCATGGGTTTCAGCCATTTTTGCTTTTAAATTAGCAATGTTGTTGCTAGATTTGAAATATATGTCTAGTCACTTTTCAGTGAAGCTCAAATGAGGCTTTTCTGTGTCTCTAGGTTATGTGAGATGACTTTTTTAAAATTAGCTCTTGTCCTCCCCCTACAGGAGAATTTGCAGCCTTCAAGTAGCCACCATCATGGCAGCATCTGCTCTTATTTCTTAAGTCTTGTGTTCGTACAATTTGTTAACATCAAAACACAGTTCTGTTCCTCAAATCCTTTTTTAAAGATACAAATTTCCAATGCATAAGCTGATGTGGAACAGAATGGAATTTCCCATCCAACAAAAGAGGAAAGAATGTTTTAGGAACCAGAATTCTCTGCTGCCAGTGTTTCTTCAACAAAAATACCACGAGCATACAAGTCTGCCCAGTCCCAGGAAGAAAGAGGAGAGACCCTGAATTCTGACCTTTTGATGGTCAGGCATGATGGAAAGAAACTGCTGCTACAGCTTGGGAGATTTGCTATGAAAAGTCTGCCAGTCAACTTTGCCCTTCTAACCACCAGATCAATTTGTGGCTGATCATCTGATGGGGCAATTTCAATCACCAAGCATCGTTCTCTTTCCTGTTCTGGATTGTTGTTGTGGAACTCTTTCCCTTAGTGACCACCAGTTAATTTCTGAGGGATGGAACAAAAATGCAGCTTGCCCTTTCTGTGTGGTGCGTGTTCAGGCCTTGACAAATTTTATCAAAAGGAAGTTAATTTATTTAAATGGAGGCTGAGCAGTGAGAAATAGATGTGTCTTGGTATGGAGGAAAAGGGCATGCTGCATCTTCTTCCTGACCTCCGGGGTCTCTGGCCTTTCATTTCCTTGCTCACTGAGGGGTCTGCTTAACCAAACAGACTAGATAGTGCTGGCACATAATTGCCTTCTCTCTCATTGGGTCCAGCAATTAAGATAAGTGTTTGGGGATTTTTTTTCCTCCACAATGTAGCAAATTCTCAGGAAATACAGTTTATATCTTCCTCCTATGCTCTTCCAGTCACCAACTACTTATGCGGCTACTTTGTCCAGGGCACAAAATGCCGTGGCAGTATCTAACTAAAAGCCTACAAAACTGCTTAATAACAGTTTTGAATGTGAGAAATTTAGATAATTTAAATATAAGGTACAGGTTTTAATTTGAGTTGCTTTTATATTTTTATTAAGAAGAAAATAATTTTCAGATTTAACTGAATTGGAATAAAATAATACTTCCCACCAGAATTATATAACCTGAAAATTGTATTTTTGTTATATAAACACCTTTTAAGAAAGATCGTTATCCTTTTCTCTACCTAAATATGGGGAGTCTTAGCATAATGACAGATATTTATAATTTTTCAGTTAATGGTACTTGCTGGATCCACACTAACATCTTTGCTAATAATATCATTGTTTCTTCCAACTTATTCGTAACACTACATCCTACATCTTCTTTCTAGTCTTTTATCTAGAATATGCAACCTAAAATAAAAATGGTGGTGTCTCCATTCATTCTCTTTCTTCCTTTTTTCCCAAGCCTGGTCTTCAAAAGGTTGGGTAATTTGGCATCTGAATTCCCAGGCAGAGAACAGAGCAATTTTAGGCATATTGGGACTGAGGGAGGGTGTGGGAAACTTATCATCAGTTGTTTTTATATAAAGAGCTGGTGTTTATTAAGAACCTAAATCTTTGTTATCTTTGCACAAATGGAAAATATAACCTAGTTATAGCTTCCTTTGGCCTTTATTAAAGGGTAATATCAATTACAGTCATAGCAAAGAAAGTGGATGTATTAATGGCAAATTAATGGAAAACCTCCCTTATCAGGAATCTAGACTCAGAATTTTGGAATGTAAATCAAATCAGATATACTTAGACCAACCAAGCTAGAGCCAAGGATTTGAAAGAAATTAAACAGGACCCAGAATAAATCAACGAATGGGAAATTGTTATTTAAAATTTTCAGATTGTAACTCCAGGCCCTGCTATCTGTATTTCAGCCTACTAAAAGCTCACTACCATTAGATGATTTTTGCTAACATACATGTGTTCAGAAGAAAGTCTATTGAAATTTTCATGGACTTGTAAAAAGTTGTCCTCGTAAAATGCAAAAGATCCTTAAGCTGTTAATCAGTTTGAAAAGCAAATTGTTTTTAATTTTTACATCAGCAGGGCAATGTCTTAAAAATTCAGCAATCGCAAAGGTGGAAATAATTCACGCTGATTTGAAGAGCATCATCTGTGCCTAATACTGCCTTCTCTTGAAAAGCATTGGCTATTTTTTCTTTTTAAATATGTCTCTAGATGCTTTTAAATGTGGCTGTGTTCCCTTTACCAAGATTAGCTTCCAAGTTTCTGCAGGTGGAGAGACCTGGGCTTGAACAGAGGATGTGTTTCATGTCCTGCTGAGGAGGCCGAACATGTGCATGCCTGGGAGCAGGACAGCCTCAGCCAGCCAGGGGCAGCACCGTTAGGGAGGAAGCTTAGCATTTGAATTTCCTAAACAATATTGAGGGTGATACACTGTTTCTTCCCTTGCATTCTAGAATAGGCTGGTATCTCATTTGAACAGGAAGAGCAGACTTGATCTCAAATGAAGCTGTGCCCAGGAACCAGGCTCAGCATATTGAGATTTTTAATAGAAACCTTAAAAAATAAAATATTTAACCTCTCTTTTCTTCCTTTTTCCATGAAATATTTTTTCTCTAGTTTACAAATGACATGAAAATAGGTTTTATTTGTGTTTTATCTGCTTTATTTTTTGATGCTTAGATAACAGACTTACTGAGCTCCTAAAAAATATACGAGGAAGAAGTCCTTATTTGTGAAAGCACTTTATGAGTAATTGTATAGACAGTATGTGGCTGCGTCACTGACCATCTTGTAAGGGTGTAACAGTCTTGTCTGTAAAGTGGCTGCAGTGCCTTCTGTAGTGTATTTTAGTTTTGGTAGGGAGAGGTGAAGCCTTCTGAAAAATTTGAGAGCAACTAAAGCGGACTGTTTTTAACTGTGTAGTATTCCTGGTGGACTTTTCTCATCATTAGAGTCTAGGACCTAGACTTTTGCCACTGAAATAATATTGACCAAAAAAAAAAAAAAAGTAGTTTATAAAAGGGATTTGTGAATAGAAAATTCAATGTGATTGTTTGTTGTTAATGTGCACCTTAAAAGAAGATTCTGTCTAGCTGTCAAATTCTGGTTCCTGAACATCCCATCCCGATTGTATTTGAGATCTAGTAGGGCATACTGGGGCATTCTAGAAGATAAAATCCTATACAAATGGTATGTCCTATATTTATGTTGGTGTTGGAGAAGAAAGAGCAGTATATAAATAAATAAGATGGCAGCACTGTCAGCCTGAAACTTTGTAAATATTTCCTAGCTTCTGGTTTGGTGCAGAGGCAGCACTTTCATCACAGGATGTTAACCTTGTATTCATCAGCAGAGTGCGAGCTGCTGCACACCCTCCTCAGATCTCACCTGTCCACTGCACATCCACCTCGCCAGCCACTTGCAAACCTCATCTCTAGTTTTAGTTTGAAACCACATTGCAGGGTTCAGGTGACCTCTTCAAAAAACTACCTCCTCAGAATGAGGTAATGAATAGTTATTTATTTTAAAATATGAAAAGTCAGGAGCTCTAGAATATGACGATGATTTAAGATTTTTTGTGTGTGTACTTGTATTTGAGCACTCTCATTTTGTCCTAAAGGGCATTATACATTTAAGCAGTAACACTGTAAAAAAAAAAAAAAATGTGTTGCTCAGAATATCTGAATGTTGTTGAAAGTGGTGCCAGAACCTGTTTAGGGGTACGTTTCAGAATCTTAACCTTGAATCAGTTGTATGAAAATAAATAGCTATGATATCACTTCACTAATAGTAATGTAATTTTAATTTTCAGTAGGCTTGGCAAGACAGTACCTCCTCATTATAATGAGTTAGGTGCAGCTTTGTCACGTGCACAGGCATTCAGAGAAACTGCCCAGCTAAGAGGTAGAATGATTACTCTTTTTGCAAGATTCTCTTCTTTGTCCAAGTTGGCATTGTGAGTGCTAGAATACCAGCACCTTGAGACTAGCAGATTCCAACCACTAGGCTGTCAACACCATAGCCAGAGATGGAAGGTTTACTGTGAGTATGAACAGCAAATAGCTTACAGGTCATGTGTTGAAATGGTGTACGCGAGGCTCTAGAAAAATACCTTGACAATTTGCCAAATGATCTTACTGTGCCTTCTTGATGCAATAAAAAAGCTAAAATTTTACCAGAAATCAGTGATTTGTGAAGAGAGCAGCCACTCTGGTTTAACTCAGCTGTGTTAATAATTTTTAGAGTGTAATTTAGACTGCATAGATAAATGCACTAAAGAGTTTATAGCCAAAATCACATTTAACAATGAGAGAACACACAGGTGAATTTTCAGTGAACAAAATTATTTTTTTAAAGCACATAATCCCTAGTATAGTCAGATATATTTATCACATAGAGCAACTATGTTGAAAATACAGTTCAGTGACATTTCTAGAGAAACTTTTTCTACTCCCATAGGTTCTTCAAAGCATGGAACTTTTATATAACAGAAATGTTGACAGAAATTTCAAGAAATTGCTGAAGTTTAGGGTTGAAGTACTGCTGTATGATGAGCAGCAATCGTGTATTACCTTAGAAGGGGAAATTGAAATACAGGACAGAATTTGGTTTTATCAGTTTCCAGAGTACTGCTGCCAACCTAGACACTGATTTTTCAAAGTTTGAAATGTAAATTTCCTCCCAAGACTTGCTTGCACATGAAGCTGGACTGCGCTAGTCATCCTGCCCCAAAGCGCTGTGGGGTCTGGGGTGGAGGTCTCTCAAGGCGTCCTTTATGACATGGCAGTTGGATGTAAAAGAAAACATATTCCATGGTGTGGTTCTTGTATCTTGTTTCATTCCTTACCAATGAAAGAGGAAGTCCATGTATTGTCTCCAGCACATCCTTGAAATATTACACAGGGATGGATTGCTGATGCCTGTCAGCAGTTGAGCCCCAGAAGACGGTAGTAGCATCTCTGCCTCAGGCAATGATTTGTAGCTTAGCCAGAGGAGAGTGGAGTGACCAGTGTATTTGTGGTCCATGTTGCTAGCTCTGGTAAAATTGAAAATATTGGTAAGATGTTTATTTTATTAGTACACTAGATAGCCCTGTTTTGTTGTTTTCAAATAAGCTATTTTCACTTTTGTTTGGGCAAGGACATTTAAATCGAAATTCAGTTCTAATTTTTGTCAATTGTGGAAAGAGTAATTAACAGTTCCTATCAGGTATTTTTTAGGTGGAAGAGGACAGAAACCCAAGTGCTAAAATCTTAAGATAACAGTGCTTTTAAAAAAAAATGCATAGGGGCAATTAGTTCCCAACTCAATGAAGGGATTAAAGTACTTTTGTTTAACTTCCACAAATTCAGCTGTTAAGTTTTATTAATTACTAAATCAGCTTTATTAAAATGTTGACATTTATTTAGCTATTTTGAGTAATTACAGTGACATAACCAGTAGCGTATGAGGACACAGCCAGTGTAAGCCAGTGTATCCATTTTTTAGAGGTGCATTTTTTTTAAAAGAATTCTGTAGATTGAAGTACTCTGAAAACAACTAAAATATGTTTATTAGTGTTAGTATCAAAAAATGTTTTGTACAAACCATCTGCTTTTCCCGGCCAACCAAGTTCATTCTCCAGCACCGTGACTGCTGGTTCTCACATACAGCACGTACGTACGCGGGAGAGTTGGCAGAAAATTTGTGAAGAGATGCCGCAAAGGAAGGGTCTGTTTACAGGGGTGGGAATGGGGGTTTGGATGAAATTACTTGGTCCTGGTTTTGTTTTGAAAATGACTGTGTTGCATTTTTGTATTAAGTTTTTGAACGCACATGTATTTTGATGGAGTATGAGTTAGAAGACACTGCAGACTAGCATAAACAACAAAGTTCAGGGAGAAGGCACAGATGCAGAGAAGAGACCAAAATGGGGGGAGACGGCAGTAAGTCTAGGATAGGGAAAGATTAATGTGAGGGTGGGAAAGAAACTGTCATTATCTGAAATCAAATGTAAGAGTGCAATAAGTATGCTTTTTATTCTAAGCTGTGAACGGTTTGAGAATCATTCCTTCCTAATAAATTTGTGTATGTTCCATAGCTGATTAAAACCAGCTATATTAACATATAATGCCTTTTTATTCATGTTAATGACCACCGTAAGTGGCTAGCCTTTATGTCTTATTTATCTTCGTGTTAATTTACATACAGGGGTGTGTGTCTATGTGCTGTTCCCTTCTCCCACCTTCATTTTAATTTATTCTCTTTTTTTTTCTTAATTGGATTTGGACCTGAAGAAAGATCACCTTCATTTTAAAATGCATACATGGGTCCTCCGTGTGTCCTTTGGCCATGCCACATAGTCTAGTCTCGGTTTGGCTTTCATGATGTTGCTTGATTTTTGAGGAATATATCACAGTGATACATCTTTGTGGTAATATAATTTGTTGGTTGCACATCTGATCCTTTGCTCAACACGGCAACTGCTGCTTTTCCTAAGATAGGATCATATAACTTATCAGAGGACTGAATTTGATCATTCATCAAAAATACGTGTCTTCTGAATTTTATTCATTAGTTGTGATTGCTCTGTGGTTGAAGACCAAGAAAAAGGAAATACTCCCGTTTCATGTATTCCTTGGCTTGAGGACGTGTATCCTGTAAGGGAGAAGAAAGGGAGATGCTTCCTGTTTGAACTGCAGTGAATTCATGGTTCCTGTTTCACTACTCCAAACCTTATGGCGACTCACACACACATTCCTCTTTTCTGTTATTGCCAAAGGTTCAGGTTTAGTACACTTCAGTTCCACTGAAGCATTGAAAAGTTCTCATGGAGTCTGGGGCATGCCCAGTGAAAAGATGGGGACTTTTTAATTGTCCACAGACCTCTCTATACCTGCTTTGCAAAAATTACAATGGAGTAACTATTTTTAAAGCTTATTTTTCAATTCATAAAAAAAGACATTTATTTTCAGTCAAACGGATGATGTCTCCCTGTTGTCCCCTATTCTTAATGTTTGCTTGAATCTTTTAGTTTTTTTATTCTTCCCCGTACCTACTTCCCGATACTTTGGTTTTCTTTCCTGCTCAGGTCCCTTCATTTGTACTTTGGAGTTTTTCTCATGTAAATTTGTATAACAGAAAATACTGTTCAGTTTGGATAGAAAGCATGGAGAATAAATTTTAAAAAAAGCTGAAATTCAGATTGAAGAAATTTATTTCTGTGTAAAGTTATTTAAAAACTGTATTATATAAAAGGCAAAAAAAGTTCTATGTACTTGATGTGAATATGCGAATACTGCTATAATAAAGATTGACTGCATGGAGAAGTCTTCATCAGGACTATTTTTCTAACATCATTACAGTCAGTAACAAAAGTAGTCAACAGTTTTAACAGTTCTCCTAAACAATGGAGAGACTGAGAAATGTACATTTTGTTTCATAATGTTGGTTAGTGCTTAGTGGGTAGAAGTTGAAGTAAGTTGTCAAGATTCGTGCCTGGCACATGATACATGCTATACAACTTGTAGTGGCAGCAGCCTTTTGTCAGGTGTTGGTAATGACCCTTAAGTATTTTAGATGTTGACCTGATGTATCTTTAGTTTCAAATGACTGCTTTCCATGTGGTTCAGTTGGAATGTGTGCTCTACTTTAGTCATGTTTAAAGTTTATCTGCAGAAATTCACCTTAGAATTGTATTTTTTCAAACTTTTGACACAGCTTGTATTGTCTATAGTAACACAGAACATACACACTAACATTTATTGGAAACTATGCACTCATGTTTTCTTTTTTTATGTGGTTACCTCAGTGAGTTGATTTTATGCATTTGATTTCATGGCCCACCCCCAAATAAAATTCACTGAAGTCTGAAAAACACCTAGAGTATCTCCAGACAAAATATATCAAAGTACTGGGCAAGGTTTCCAGAAAAGAAGTAAACAGTTTTAAAACTCACCTGAAGAACTATATATATAATTTTTTTTTTTTTAAACTCACCTGCGGCCAGACACACTGGCTCACGCCTGTAATCCTAGCAATTTGGGAAGCTGAGGCAGGTGGATCACCTGAGGTCAAGAGTTTGAGACCAGCCTGACTGACATGGTAACCCCGTCTCTACTAAAAATACAAAATTAGCCAGGTGTGGTGGCACATGCCTGTAATCCCAGCTACTCGGGAGGCTGAGGCAGGAGAATCGCTAGAACCCAAGAGGCAGAGGTTGTGGTGAACCAAGATCACGCCATTGCACTCCAGCTTGGACAACAAGAGCAAAACTCCATCTCAAAAAAAATACAAAAATTAGCCAGACATCCGTAATCCCAGCTACTCAGGAGGCTGAGGCAGGAGAATTGCTTGAATCTGGGAGATGGAGGTTGCAGTGAGCCAACATCCCACCATTGCTCACCAGCCTGGGCAACAGAGCGACTCCATCTCAAAAAACAAAAAGTTACCTGCAAAAGTTATGTCTGAGAATAATATGAAGGAACAGAAAAGTCTAAAGAGAGCTTGTGCCTGAGGAATCTGGTTTCACTCCTCCTCCCAAACCATGAAATGCTATCAAGACTTAAGAGGCTAACACAGGATTGCTTGAGCCTAGGGGCTGGAGGCAAGCCAGGACAATATAGCAAGACCCCATGCTACAAAAATAAATGTCAAGATTTAATTTCCTAAGAACTGCAGTTTTCTCATCTGAAAAATGTAATTCTATAATATAAACATTATAGAAACTCAGTTTCTAAACCTTTGTACATGATTACAACAGAGTAGTTACGGCTTTAAGAACATACACCATAATATATGAGGTTTTTCCTTAAAATTTAGCCCAGAACTATGGATACGTTGAACTCGACCACACTAGCTCTTCTGAAACTTTACCAGGGGCTGTGACAATCAGACCTACTGTCTTCTCCTAGACTCAAAATGTTAGGGCAAAAAGTGTTTTTAAAATTGAGCTGGGCTCAGTGGCTCACACCTATAATCCCAGCACTTTGGAGGCTAGTGGGAGGATCTCTTGAGGCCAGGATTTCCAGACCAGCTTGGGCAAAAAAAAAAAATTACATAATTTTTATTTTACATAATATATATATATAATTTTTATATTTATTTAATTAGCTGGGCGTGGTGGCATGAACCTGTGATCCCAGCTGAGGCAGGTGGAGACTGCTTGAGCCTGGGAGGTCAAAGCTACAGTGAGCTGTGACGGCACCACTGCATTCCAGCCTGGGCAGCAAAGCAAGACCCTGTCTCGAGGAAAAAAGGTCCAACGCCTCTCCTATCAGTTGCTGAATGTGCAGCCCCGAAAGATGCCTCTGCTAGGCTTATGTAGGCAGGACCCAAGATCTGTACCATGCATTTTACATAGGCGTTACGTATATATAGTTTTGTCATGGTGGCTATAACGGGATTTAGATAGAAATGGGTATTGACGCCATGACAGTGGGTTTGTAGCCGGAAATGGATGTTGTGCTAGGCATACTCCACTTGTCCCCACTGTTGTCATCACCAATCTGGAAAAGACACTGCTAGTGTAGGTGACTAAAGGCAGAGTCCCAGCTGATTAGGCGGGGCCGCACACCAGCGCACGGAGCTCCCATTTCCCTGACACTGCGCAGTGGCGTCCCACCAATACACCTGATGACATGGTTGCAGCAGGCGACAGGGCCAACCTCTTCTATAGAATAGTTATAGGGGCAACTGGAACCAAGACGACTTCTGTATCTTCCTGTAACATTCATGTAACAGCTGTTCCTTCTGTAGCACCTCTCATCTCAAACTTTATTAGACAACTAATTTTGGTTTTTACATCAAAGGTTCCCTAGGAAACAGTGAAGTTAAAAACTTTTGTGCTAAAATTTGACAGTTGAGGCCGGGTGCGGTGGCTCACGCCTGTAATCCTAGCACTTTGGGAGGCCGAGGTGGGTGGATCACCTGAGGTCAGGAGTTCAAGACCAGCCTGGCCTTCATGGTGAAACCCCATCTTTATAAAAAAGAAAAAAAAATTGACAGTTGAACTCTGTTGCCATTTTAGGCCATACCCTAAAACTTACTTCAAATGTACCTGCAGCTGCTCATCACGAAAAGAGTACCAGACACCCTGTGTCTGTTTTTCTTTAGCATATTTTTTACAAGGTGGGGGGTATCACCGCCTCTGTTGGAGTCTGTTTACTATCTGGTCTATCTGGAAGTTTTTCTATAAAAATCAAACTGGGATTCCAGTGTCACTACACTTAGCTTGGGCCCAATGGTCTAGAAATAACAACTGCTTCTAGTTAGAGAGTATTTCACTCAAGCCAGGCATAGTACTAAGAGCTTTAACCCATTTAATCCATTCGACAAATTAGGACACTGAGGTACAGATCAAAGTTATTTGCCCAAAGTCATAGCAAGCAAATGGTGGAGCTCCCAGTCAGATCCAGCAAGTCTGACTCCAACAGCCTGAGTTCTGGAAGTATTATACCAGCTTTTCAAATGTCAGACTGAGACAAATTAGTAGCTTGTAAAATCAGTTTAGGCGGTCTCAACTGACCATTCTTTCTAAGTCTGTAGAATCAAATGAAAACAGTGTGCATCTCAGATACTGTTTCGTGAACTTTTGGTTTGATATATGTGTATACAAGCATATCTATATGCCAGGTAACATGAAATTAATTCTTAAACTGTGATCAAGAAGGCTGACACCAAGCTGTGTTGACTCAGATTATCTGACTCCACCTAGAATAAGACTGCAGGATCTGAATCTCAGGTATGAGCTTGGCAAAGCACCTAACCCATCTGTAGCTCGATTTCTTCACCTACAAAGTAGAAATAATAATGTGAGTATGTGACAGATTAACACGTTAAGTGCTAACAACAGTGCCTGGCCCATAGTAAGTTTGCACTGTTATTTCCTGTATCTACTGCCATCAATCAAATGTTGTACTTAACATCCTTTTGGGACTCCTCCCACCTATTTTCCCATATGCTATACAGGGGGTGGAGGCCCATTCCTTTGAGAAGGCTGGGAACAATTTCCTGCATGGCCCACATGTGGAAGAGGATTCCAATGTGGCCTCCATATTCTTTAAACAAAAGCATGCTCTTTTTAAAGTTATCTTTTAAGTCAAGCAACTGATTCCTAAGGAATGGGGCTGCTGAGATTACTTGAGTTCACTGTTGTAGATTGTATTCTTTCAAAAAAAAAAACCTTTATTGCTATTGGGAGGCGGGTGGTCACGAGGGGTGGGATACGGGTGAGCGGAGGACAAGAAAAATGAAACCTGTAAAGTACAGAGAGATCTGATGGTTTTAAAAGTGAAGACCTGAAACATGGCTTCATCAGCTCAGGCAGCTCACACACAGGTGAGTAAATACGAAGCCAAGGAAGTGTCCCCGGCACCCCTTACAAGAGCGGCAGGACTGCTGAGGCTGTCAGCAGGGGAGGGTGCAACTGGTCCACTTGCTTCAGCTTTTCCTGCCATGGTGCCAGCTCTGTGACAGCCAGAATCACAGGGGATGGAAACCCAGGCACTAGGAAAGCACGTCAGACTACACCCCAGCTTAAAGCCTGCCAGAGGCTGCTCGCTGCATTCAACCAAAATCTAAACCTGCAGCCCTGATCTGCTCACGAGATCTAGTCCCACCCTCTCCTCACCTGCGGGAGGTGCCCTGGACTTGATGTTCCTTCAACACAGTAGTGGCTGAGGTCCCATCCAAGACCTTGATTCTGGCTGCTTTTATTCCCAGAACAGTCTTCACCCTCGAACAAATATGGCTTCTACTTGTTCAGGTTTCAGCTCAAATGCCTTCCCTGACCAGTCGAAAGTTCAATTTGCCTTCCTCGCCCATCTCTGGCTCCTCACCCAGTGGCATTTCCTCCATAGCACTTAGTGTCACTTGGTTAGTGACTGTCTACCCTTTCTAAAATCTTAAGTTCTCGGAGAACAGAATCTTATCTTCTTTAGTACTAGATTCTCAATGCCTAGGTGGTCAAAAACCTAAGTTGCAAAAACAGGGAGGCCAGGCACTGTGGCTCACACCTGTAATCTCAGTACTTTGGGAAGCCAAGGCAGGAAGATCACTTGAGGCCTAGAGTTCAAAACCAGCTTGGGCAACATAGTAAGACTCTTTGTCAACACACACACACACACACATTAGCTGAGTGTGGTGGCACACACTTGTAGTCCCAGCTACACTGGGGAAGCCAAGGCAGATCACTTCGGCCCAAAAGTTTGAGGCTGCAGTGAGCTAGGATCGCCCCACTGCACTCCAGTGTGGCTGAGACAGACCCTATCTCTACAAAAAATATATAGATGGAGATTTAGATCTGTGGGTAGAGATTTCTGTCCAGTCTCAGAGAGCTGAAAAGTGCTTTGCAACGAATTTTAGCAACGAATTTTAGAAAAAGTAAAAATGCCTGCATCACTCGTCTCCCACTCGTCTGGCCCTAAAAACTCCTAGTTAGAAGCGTGAGTTAAGAGTTCCACAACATGTTACTGGATGGCAAGTCTTGAGTGAACAAAAAAAAAAAAAGAAAGAAAAAGAAAAAATAATAATAAATAAAAGAGTTCCACAACAGCCCTGCATCACAACTGCCCAGTCCACAGGAGCTACTTAATTAATGGACTCCACTGACCTCTAACCTGTCTACTCAGGGCAGGACTCCACGGCGGTGGATACAGGCCTAGAGTTTTCACAGGACCTGCTGACACAGCTGACGAAGACTCCGGCTGAGGCGGCGGCACAGCGCTGCAGCTAAGGGTGAGCTTGGGAGTCCTCGCCTCGCTGGTAGCGTGCTGATGCTAAGCAAGTAACTCCATCTCCATGAACCTTGCTGTCTTCACTGACAAATGGAGCTGATGCCTATTATGTCAGTGGAGTACCCAAGAGGGTCAGCTGAAAGGGCACTAAACCGCTAAGCGCCAGAGTTGGAAAAACTAATAATCCATAAAGGGTAGTTGCCATTATCAGAAAGATCCAGGCAGGGCGCGGTGGCTCACACTTGTAATCCCAGCCCTCTGGGAGGCCGAGGAGGGTGAATCACCTGAGGTCAGGCGTTTAAGACCAGCCTGACCAATATGATGTATTTCTATTAGAAATACAAAAATTAACTGGTGTGGTGGCGGACCCCTGTAGTCTCAAATACTGGGGAGGCTGAGACAGGAGAATTGCTTGAACCCAGGAGGTGGAGGTTGCAGTGAGCCGAGATTGCACTCCAGCCTAGGTGACAGAGTGCGACTCAGAAAAGAAAAGAAAAAAAAAAATCTGTTAACTCCATTCTCATTCTTGACCAAGCCACTTTAATTTGTAACTTGAATGTACAATATGAAGTCGATAATCCTTGAAATCCTCACCTGGATCCTGCAGGAAAACAAAAGTAGAAAGCTTTAAGTACTTTTATATTCACTAATTCAAATCCACAATTATTCAAGTATTTCTTGAGCAGTGATCATGTGATAGCCTTCCAGAGGAGAGAAGCAAAATCACCATTCCTCTTAAGAGTTTACAGTCCAGTCGTTAAAACAAATTTGTGGCTGGGCGTGGTGGTGGCTCAGGCCTATAATCCCAGCACTTTGGGATGCCAAGGCGGGCGGATCACGAGGTCATGAGTTTGAGACCATCCTGGCCAACATAGTGAAACCCTGTCTCTATTAAAAATACAAAAAATTAGCTGGGCATGGTAGTGAGCGCCTGTAATCCCAGCTACCCAGGAGGCTGAGGCAGGAGAATCGCTTGAACCGAGGAGGCAGTGGTTGCAGTGAGCCGAGATTGGGCCACTGCACTCCAGCCCGGACTACAGTGCGAGACTCCAACTCAAAAAAATAAAGAAAAAGATTTGTTTGCCAGGTGCAGTGTCTCACATCTGTAATCTCAACACTTTGGGAAGCCAAGACAGGTGGATCACTTGAGTCCAGGGATCAGCCTGGACAACATGGTGAAACCTCATATCTACAAAATACAAAAAATTAGCCAGGTGGGGTCGTCCCAACTGCTGGGAAGGCTGAGGCGGGAGAATCACTTGAGCCCAGGAGGTCGAGGTTACACTAGGCCACTCCTGCCTGGGCTACTGAATGAGACCCTGTCTCAAAATAGAATAAAATAATTAAATTAAAATAAATTAAAAGCATGTTAAATAAGGACATCTTAACCCCTAGGGATTTGAGGGGAAAGGGAACCTTCCTACTACCTCCCTTTTTAAAGAAGCAAAACTCTTCACTTCCTGACCTGGAAAATGAAAAAGCCATAATCCTTTACTGTTTAAAGAGTTAATTTTCATATAGTTCTACATAGTAATATTCCCACATGCTGTACCCATATTTAAATGCTGAGAGCAGGACACTATTTATTGCAGCTATATACTGTAAGCTCCATCTGTCCTGTTCACCACTCTATGCCCATGCTTGGCACAGAATTGGTCTTAATACATCTTTGATCCATGGATTGATAAATCCTAAAACTGTAACCTTAGGAAAAAATCAATTTTTAAATATACAATGGGTCGGGTGCGATAACACATGCCTGTAATCCCAGAACTTTGAGAGGCCAAGGCGGGAGAATCATTTGAGCCCAGGAGTTCGAGACCAGCCTGGGCAACATAGTGACACCCTGTCTCTACAAAATAAAAAATGTTAAAAAAAATACAATGAAAAGAAGAAGACACCAAAGCAAATGTGAAAACTTAAAGACAGAAATCAGATACATGGCCGGGCACAGTGGCTCACACCTGTAATCCCAACACTTTGGGAGGCCAAGACAGGCAGGTCACTTGAGGTCAGGAGTTCGAGACCAGCCTGGCCAACATCGCGAAACTCTGTCTCTAATAAAAATACAAAAATTAGCCAGGTGTGGTGGCATGTGCCTGTAATCGCAGCTATTCAGGAGGCTGAGGCAGGAGAATCACTTGAACCTGGAAGTCAAGAGGTTGCCCTGAGCCAAGACTGTGCCACTGTACCCATCTTGACATGGTTAACTCAGCTTCATGCTGTTAGAATATGCAGTTTCTTCAAGTCCATCATAGGCGCAAAGTACAAATTAATGTTTATGAAAAAAGGGAAATATGACTTAAAGGAATCTGGTGGTACCCACTTGTAAAGAGTGAGTCTGAGTCTACACCTTCAGTCTTCATCATCAGGAGGGATACCCAATTCTTCATCTGTCCACTGGGAAGGATCAGGATACGGAAAGTGACCCTGGTAACAACCATTTAAAAGAAAGAAAAGTCAAGAATTTACATTCCATGCAACTAATTAAATTTTTAAATAAATCCTGGAAAGAAGAAAATACAATATGGCTAACTGCCATCTACAGAGCGCCTCCCACAGGAACAAATTCTACTTTAATTATTCGACGGCCCACCTGTTCTTTAATTTGTTCATTATATGGGCTCTGGCCTGAATTTTAAAAGCCTCCCGATTTGGAGGTACCAGCCTAAGCCAATGGTATGTGTTTGTGTTGGAGGGAGGGTGGGGGGAGTGGACGCAACAGATTTGAAAGGTACCTACATCCTGGCAAAGCCTGGCAAAATACGTTTCAAACTCTCCTAACATTACTGCTGTGGAATTGAGGAGCCTCAGGTGGACTTCCTCATCTTCAATCCTGATCTAAGGGCTTCTCTGGCTGCAACGGCATCAGCTCAGGCCTAACAGCTCTGTATACTATGCACACACTGGACAACTGACCTACAGTGAGGTAGAGGCATGTCAAATAGTAGAGGTGCTGCCAGTTTACAGACACTAAGCGGCTCCTTGCAGAAGGACAGCAGCACAGAGTTCTAAGAGAAATGGGATATGAGGCAACCTGATACTTCAAAAACTTGCATACTGCTTAAGATTTTTTTCCTATCCTGGAAACAGACACAAATTGACTAAAATTCAAAGTATTCTAGATCAACAGGCATAGATTTTGATGTCTTAAAGGTGTAATTTTCTAGAGGACAGTCTGCAAATGTGATAAAACCTCAGTTGAGGCTAAGGATATGTTAGAAAAATCACTAAAACTAACTTCCCTTCTAAATACAAATTAACTCACACCCTTCCCACCCAAACCTGGCTGCCCTGGGCCTCCGGACAGACTAGAAAACGTTTGTCACTTAAAGGAATTTAAGTGTGGAATTTAAACGTTTGCCATTTAAAGGAATTTAACCTAACAATGAACAGCTAGTTCAGAAGGTAAAAGAATTAGTTTCTGGCTAGGCATGGTGGCTCACGCCTGTAAATCTCAGCACTTTGGGAGGCTGAGGTAGGCAGATCACTTGAGGTCAGGAGTTCAAGACCAATGTGGCCAACATGATGAAACCCTATCTCTACTACTAATAAAATTAGTTAGGTGTGGTGGTGCACACCTATAGTCCCAGCTACTGAAGGGGCTGAGGCACCAGAGTCACTTGAACCCAAGAGGCAAAGGTTACAGCGAGCTGAGATGGCACCACTGCACTTCAGCCTGGTGACAGAGTGAAACCATCTCAAAAAAATTTTAGTTTCTAGCCTCCCTTCCTAAGATGGCAACCTAACAGAAACTGTAAGAAACGGACCACCTAAATATACAACCTTATGTAAAAAAAGGTCAGAAGATAATACATTTCATTAAATAACAGGATTCTTGTACAGATATCTGGATAACATGGTGGCAAAGGGATATGTCTAGATAGAACAATGGTCTACAACAGAAAAATAAACAAGCTAAGCTATTAATACATCCTCCTCCCGCTACCCGCACTTACCAGCACGGCTTCTGAGTCATGCCAAAAGCGCCATAGAATCCAGAACCACATGGTTGCACTTAAGGTCTCACCCCAGATCACCTGGGTTCTGGTCAGCTGGGGGAACTGTCTATATCGGGGCTCAATGTGCACACCACCACCAGCACTGCAAGACAAAATGAAATGGCAGACAGCGTGCTACGTTCTCAAAGCATTAAGTCATCCAAAACTTTGAGTTACATGCTAGAACCAAAGCTAACATTTCTCATCTTTTCCACTGAAATACAGACAGAACAGAGGTTCACAATCCCTTGAAATACTCATTTTTCACTAAGCTTGCTTCGTGTGTAGCAGCAAATACTGACCCGAACTGACAAGAGGCTAATTTTGGTTTTCAATTAGTGAATATTCATAATTTTGCACTAGAAATTCGAATGTGTTGATTACAGGGTGCTAGTCCCAAAGGTTTTAGTTAAAGGACTGTGAACTTGTTAGCAGGTCACTAACTTACTCAGAAGAATACATTAATTTTGTTCTGTTCAGCTGTCTATTTCAGAGGCAAATTATGTCCTCTGCCTACTACAATCTTTATTAAATGCAACCATATGGGAAAGAGGACTCTCCTATTAAATATGCTAATGGCTCTGAACAAAGAACTTTAAACTGTAAGTTTGAATATGTTTTTCTTTTCATTTAAACACTTGACAATTGTGGCACACAATCCATAAGAGCTACAGTCAATGAATTCAGTTGGGAGTATAATTACCATACATTGCATCTAGCTTAAATTATTTGCACCTACTGGGGCAATTCCTAAAACCTATTCAGCAGCTATATATATGCGACTACACAGAAGTGGATAAATAAATTTTAAGAAAATTCCTATGTTTACTAATTTCATCTAGATAACAATCGGCTTATAAACCATATTCTCTGTTGTGCAGCACAGAAATTAGTACCTGTACGAAAAGTGCATTAAAATTTCTTATCTTCGTAATGAGCAGATTCATGAACAGCAATATGGCAATGATTCTTGATACATGTTAGCTAGAACTGCTTGTTTTGTTTGAGAGTCTCGCTCTGTCACCCAGGCTGGAGTGCAGTGGTGTGATATTGGCTCACTGCAGCCTCCGCCTCCCAGGTTCATGTGATCCTCCTGCCCCATCCTCCCAAGTAGCTGGGACTACAGGCAGGCGCCACCATGCCCAGCTAATTTTTGCATTTTTTTAGTAGAGACGGGGCTTCACCAGGTTTGCCAGACTGGTCTCAAACTCCCGACCTCAGGTGATCCACCCACCTCGGCTTCCCAAAGCGCTGGGGATTACAGGCGTGAGCCACCATGCCCGGCCAATAAAAGCCTTCTTCTTTGACAGCTTTTTGATACAATCTAAGTGCCCAGCAGTAAAACTCATTAAAACAATATTTGAGTAATGCTGATGCCAGCTTTATAGTTCAAACCCATCTTAGCAGCTCCCCACACTTCGTTTATTGCCAAAGTGGCATGTTTTAATTATGACCTGAAGTAGAGACTGCAAGGCAGAAAGACTACAATTAGTAGTCTTTCTTAGTAATCTTTCAAAGATTTGAAAGACTACAATTACAGCAAAGGAACAGATGACGATTGCCATGATTAAGGACTGCAAAGACCTAATTCACAATGTTATGTTCCAAACCAGGTTGTGAACTGCACTGTGGCAGACTAGATGCCCTGAACAAGCCTCCAAATTCAACAACTCTGATGCCAGATGAGATTTTTCAGATTTTTACAAACATCACTGACCAGGCACAAAAGGAAGGAATCCAGCAAGGGCAAAATCCAAGTGAAAACAAGGCCTGGAAACTAAGCAATCACTAATGCTGCATTCATTCACCGGAAGTCCCTGAACCTCCACCGGGATAGCCACATGAGGTGTGGGGACAAGAGACGCAGTCTGGGGCCCAGCCAAGGTGGGAGTTCTAATTCAGAGATCTCTGATCACAGCTGCAGCCCCAGGGTAAAAGGGAGAAGAAATAAACCTGCCATGGAGAAGGGAACAAGTATTTGTTATCAGAAGCCAGTCCTCAGGTAAGTTTGCACCCAAATCCACACTACCTGCATTGGACCTGTGGGACCAAAAACTCCAAGCCGAGAACTTAAAGTGAGCTTGAATTGGTGGCGCCCTCAAGATACTAAGAGAAGGAAAATCTCAAAGAAGTTCTGGGGAAAACGAGCTCAAGATCAAAAAATATAAGCAAACAAGATACTATTAGCAAGTCCTGTAAGAAAGAGAATGGGGAATAAACATTCAAGAGAATAATGGCTGTTCCAACTTAGAATGCTTGAGAGTCAAGTTTAAAAACAAAAATGCACCATAACTCTGTTAAAATTACATTTTTATTTTTATTTTTTTGAGACAGAATCTCACTCTGTCACCCAGGCTGGAGTGCAGTGGCAAGATTTGACTCACTGTAACCTCAGCCTCCTGGGCTCAAGTAATTCTTGTGCCTCAGCCTCCCCAGTAGCTGGGATTACAGGCGCACATCACCATGCCCAGCTAATTTTCGTATTTTCAGTAGAAACAGGGTTTCACCATGTTGGCCAGGCTGGTCTCGAACTCCTAACCTCAAGTGACCCGCCTGCCTCAGCCTCCCAAAGTGCTGGGATGACAGCTGTGAGCCACTGTACCTGGCCAAAGTTACATTTTTAAAACATAAATCAGACCACGTTACTTTCCGGCTTTAAAACTCCAGTGGCTCCCCATGATTCTTAGAATAAAATCCCGAGTCCTCCAAAGCCCTCTCTAATCCAGCCTTGTCCCTGTGACCTGGACTATCCCACTCTTCCCTTGGCTCCACTCCAGCCTGGCTTCCTGCCAACCCTGCCCTCTTATGTCCACCGGCCTCTTCCCTTGAGGTCTCCACACGTCTGACTTCTCATCCTTAGGTCCCAGTTCAAATCCCACTCCCAGGCATTCCCCCACCATCCCCAAATACAATATCCTTTCTATTCCCATCCACGCACTCTCCATATTAATCCCCGGCTATATTCTCTTCATAACTCTTAATAGTACCTAAAAAAGGTCTTTCCTTTCTACTTGTGTCTCTCCTTCCCAGAATGTACTCTTCATTCTCTCTCTTGTATTCTGCTATATTCGCAGCACCTTGAAAGGAGCAAGCATAGAGAAGCTGCTCCATAAACACTCATGCACTTAATTATCACACACTCTGAAATAAGTGTGTGTTATGAACACGCCAATACCTCAGGAAGAGCAGCGTTCCCCCATCTCAGCCAGGATCAAGGGCTATCACTCGTGACTCCCTCACTGTCTTTGCCCAAGTCACACAGGGCTTTGCCTTCTGCTCACCCCACACCTGCCCCAGCTCCAAATTCTTAGTCCACGTGGGACTTCAGGCAAGTCACTCCTTTCATTTCCTGAGCCTCAGTTCCTTAATAACAACAGTTAAAGACTACTTGTATGGTCCTCAGCAGGCACCAACAACTGTTTTAAACACTTTAGAGACGCCAGGTGCAGTGGCTCACTCCTGTACTCCCAACACTTGGGGAGGCCGAGGCTGGAGGATCGCTTGAGCCCAGAAATTAGAAGCTGCAGTGAACTAGTGATCGCACCACCGCATTCCAGCCGGAGGAACAGAGTTAGACTCCATCTCTTAAAACACACACACAACACTATGCTTTTGAGAACAGGAACTCATTTAGTTCCTTGCAAATGGACGCTAAATGGGTGAGGAAACTGAGGCATGAAGAAAATAAGAAACTTTTCCAAGGACCCACAGCTGGAGTGTGGCAGAGGTGGGAATTGAACCCAGCCACTCTGGGGCCAGAATCCCGCTTGAAATCACGACCCCATACTGCCTCTTGGTAAACTGCTGCTGATTATCTAAGGGACCTGGAACATCATCTGGAATCATCCATTACTCTTTTGCAGTGCTGCTCTTACGGAATCTCTGCACACCACTAACTCGGCTTCGGTAGCTACTCCCTGCCTTGGCCCCCCGCAGCCCTCCGCCCTCCGGTCCGCGTCTCGTGCCACCTCGCGGGCGGCTCTGCCTGTCACTTTCCTAAACCCCGCGGCTGCACCAGCGTCGGCTTCCGGCTGTCTTCTCCTCCCACCCTCCAGCGCTCTCTCTGGGCGATCGCCTCCACTCCCTGCAACCCGAGTGATCTTTCAGCATTAAAAAGTGGCCACGTGACGCCTCTAATTAAAGGCTGCCGAATTGACTCTACCCTAAATTCCGCAGCCAGTCGCCGGGACCCTGGCCCCTCCCTCGGCCTCACCGCCGCCGCCCCGCGCCTCGCTCTAGTCGGCTTCCACACCCGGCGCGCAGGCTGCTTTCTCCGCCTGGATGGCCGGCACCGGCGTCGACCCGCTCAGACGGCTCCGTATTCACGCGTGCGTCTCCTGACGGCGGGCGGTCCCTACGACCATGGCAGCCCCGCACACGGTGTCCCACCTGCCCAACGAAGTCTCTTCCTCACTCCCTCCGCCCCGCGGTGTCCCTCTCCCCTAGCCACAGCGTCGGGGGACGGGAGGACTACCGGTCCCAGCATGCCTCGGGACGCGGCCTCTCCAGGCGCCCCAGTAAAGGTGAGGGCGTCCCGGAGACCCGCGCCGTCTGCTACAGGCCGGCGAGGCCCCCATCCCCAGCCTGACACTCACTGACGGACGCCACCGTCTCCAGCAGCCCATGCGCGGCCACTTCTGAAAAGGCGGCCACCAACGGCAGCGAAAGACGCCAGCCGAGTCAGAGCCGACATGCTCGCCCACGTCCGCCCAGTCGTCCCCAGCCACACCGCCCCTCATACGTCACTTCCCCGGCGCCCCGCTCCGCGCCTCCCGTGACGTCACTGAGTTGCCCATCTCCGAGGCTGGGGGAGCCGGCAGCTGCTGGCGACCTAAAGTAACCGTGGGTCCTTTCGGCGCAGGAAACCTCTCTCCCCAGAGCAAAGACCAAGCATAGCTTATGGTTGCTGAGCTGCCCCGTGGCCTCTGAAACAGCATGTTAGTTGTTTCAGATCTTGAAGGACTCTCACCCTGTTCTCCAGCCCCTCCTAAAACTGAGTGGTGTATAATTTTTTTTTTTTTTTTTTTCAGACAAGGTCTTGCTCTGTCCCCCAGGCTGGAGTGCAATGGCACGATTTCGGCTCATTGCAACCTCTGCCTCCCAGGCTCAAGCGATTCTTCTACCTCAGCTTCCCGAGTAGCTGGAACTACAGGCGTGCGCCACTGCATCTGGCTGATTTTTGTATTTTTAGTAGAGTCGAGGGTTTCACCATGTTGGCCAGGCTGGTCTCGAACTCCTGACCTCAAGTGATCTGCCTGCCTCTGCCTCCCAAAGTGCTGGGATGACAGGCGTGAGCCACTGCGCTGGCCCACGTTTCCCTTTTCTATTGCTGCTCCTAGGAACTGAGGTCCTGGGCCCAACACCCCCCAAGCTCACCTGGCATCAGACCCACCCCAGTGAAGCCTGGAGAGCCTGCAGCCTTAGGAGAGACCCTGAGCCGGAGGAGCCAGCCTAGCTGCACCCAGATTTCTGACCCACAGAAATTGAGAGACAATAAATGCTATTGTTTTAGGCCACTCTATTTTGGGATGGTTCATACCCAGCAATAGACAATACAGGCCACAAATGGCTTAATTCAATCCACTAGCTTTAAGGAAAGGCCCAGCTGTGTTGGCATAGGCTCAGGAGTGTGCCATCTTTTTGTCCCTCTCCTGCCTCCACACTGTACCTGAATGTGCACTGGCACAAGGGGCTGCATGAACAGCTGGGGTGCCTCCTCCCAGCCATCTGGAGCCATCCCAACCCTCTCTACCTACTCTGAATGCCCCCTCAAGACCTGGGAAGTAAAAAATAGCATCACCTCCCTGGAAAAAACTGCCCCAAAGGAATCTCTGTGCACCTAAACCATACTGCTCCCTAAGAGACAGGAATAAGCAAATTTATCCTGGAGAAGGGAAGAATGGAAGAAACTAGTCCTGTGGTCAGGGCAGGACTTTCAGAGAGGACAAGGGCCTGACTCTGCCTAGTGATCTCTAAGACAAGTGACATAGTCTATGAGGGTGCAGGGATAAAATGCAATTTTACCTAAAAGAGAAATTAAGCTTTACAAATATCCCCCCTCCAGGCTGACCCCAGGGCCCTCCTGGTCTGCTGCTCAGCCACATCAACTCTGCTCTGAGAAGAAAGCCAGGGGTTGCGCCTGGCAGATAGGGGTGGGTGGTGGTCACTGTAGGTGTGTCACCAGGTGCTGCCATGGAGAAGAGGACGTACTGGTTATATTAACTCTGTTCATATTCAAAATTAATGCTTGCACGTGGACAGGCGCTGACACTGTGGCAGAGAAGCCGCAGTTCGAGACTAGCATGTGAGCCCAGGACAATGTTAAGGAAGTGGCCAAGGCGTTCTGCCCATGTCCCCACTGTGTAAGCCACATTCATCAGTTTTGTTATACCTCGTAATAAGTTAGCAAGGAGTTGTCAAAAACTATTAAAAATTACCAAGAAGATAATTTGAAATATAATGAAATGTGCCCTAAGTGTATATTATGCTGGCAGGGAGCACTTGCATGACATTTATACATAAATTGTGTGTATGTGTGAGTGTGTGTGTGTGCCATGGGTCAATAGGATTTGATGGCATTTTCTAACCTGAATATCAAAGTCTGGGAACTACCAGCAGGACCCACCTGACCAGGGAGTATAGCAGGTCAAGAAAAGAGAAAAACAGGAAAACGAAATAAATGTATTTATCCTCCTCCGCAGAACATTTTCCCTGCACGAGAGTGTCCCTGGCACCTGGCCCAGCTTCCACAATGGAATGGATAGGCCCCTTCCCTTTTACTCCCTAATTGGCCCAAAGCTTTTGAACACACCCTCAAACCAAGCAGAGGAAAAGCCACGGTGTGCCTTCCACCACTGGAGGGCCACATTTGGAATTGGTGTCCCACTATTAAAACATCCCAGCTGCCACAGGAGAGGCTCTTGGGAGCGGCCTCCAGCTCTTGACAAGGGCCCACAGAGGCCCACTGCCCCATCACAGGGGGTATGCTGGGCCTGTGAGGAGAAAGGGCCTTGCTGCCTCCAGGATGTCCAGTTTAGGGTCCAGTGAGCGGCCAAGCCCCTCCAGCACCATGATGGCAAACACAATGGAGGCAAAGTTGCTCTCAAGCTTTACCTGGAACAGAAAACAGAACAGTTCATCTCAGAACCTACTGATACAGGGACATGTGTCCTGGATAATCACCTTGCTGTCCACTCTCAGCCTCCCTCAGACCTGCCCATGGGATGTTTACCATCTACCTGACATTCTCGTCTCTACCATGTCATCTCCCCAACCATCACTACTTGCCCAACCTCCCATCTACTAGATACACTAAGGAAAAATCTAGGGGTGCGGCACATACTTTTCTAGGTTTGTGTCCATGTGTGTGTATGAACAAAGACCAAATAAATCTTTCACACACATCCCAGAAACCATACATTTAAATGCAGGTCATTCTTCAAAATATACAGTAACCTTTATGTATATATTAATTTATTTTAGAGACAAGGTCTGTCACCTAGGCTGGAGTGCAATGGCAAGATCATAGCTCACTGCAGCCTTGAACTCCTGGACTTAAGGGATCCTTCTGCCTCAGCCTCCTGAGACTTGGACTCTTTTTGTAGAGAGAGGGTCTTGCAATGTTGATGAGGCTGATCTCGAACTCCTGGGCTCAAGCAATCCTTCCACCTTTGCCCCCACAAGTGTTGGGATTACAGGCAGGAGCCATGTCAGCTGGCCTACAATAGCCTTTTTAAGAGACAACACACAATTGACTGCTCAAAAAATGCACAGCTACCCCTTCAGAGCCAGATTAGTAGTAATAGCAATTGACATGGATTATTCAACTATTCTTCAAAAGTATCATCATTATCCCCATTCTATAGAGAAAGAAGCTATGGCTCAGAGAGGTTCAATGACTTGCTCAAGGCCACTAGGTGAGGAGGAATAGAGACAGATTTAAATCTAGAACAGGAATCTGCTCTTCAAGTGGACAGAAGGTCAAGAAGTGGAAGGTTGACTGATGGGAAAATATTCTTTGTTAGAAATTAAAGAGTGTTTGTCTCCACTAAGGGCTGGAAGGTTGTCGGGGGTCAGGCTGATCCAAAAGAAAGCAGCATGCTCCCATGAGCAACTGTGGAGTTCCAGCCTGGCTCCTGGGCCACACAGGCTCTGGTCCAGGTGGGAACCCAGGGCTCCAGCACCTCTGGGAATGCTTTCATTCTGAAGCTGGGTAGTGAGTTCTTGCTGTGGATTATTAGATTCTTTTACCTCTATGTTACTGTCAAATACTTTATTTAAAAAAATTAAGTGCTACCTGAATAGAGATTTCTTCTAAGGAAAATATACAAATGGCCAGCTAGCATATGAAAAGATGTTCAACATCATGAACCAGTAGAGAAATGCAACAAAACCACAATGAGACAGCACCTCAGACCCATTAGGATGGCCACTACCAACAAAACAGAAAAGGACAAGTGTTGGTGAGGATGAGAGGAATGACCCCTTGTTGGTGGGCATGGAAAATGGTTCAGCTCTCATGGAAGTTCCTCAAAAACTAAAAACATACCATACGATCCAGAAAACCCACTTCAGGGCATGTTTTTAAAAACTGGAGGCCAGGTGGCCGGGCGCAGCGGCTCATGACTGTAATCCCACCACTTTGGGAGGCTGAAACAGGTGGGTCACCTGAGGTTAGGAGTTCAAGACCAGCTTGACCAACATGGAGAAACCCCATCTCTACTAAAAATACAAAAGCTGGGTGTGGTGGTGTGTGCCTATAATCCCAGCTACTAGAGAGGCTGAGGCAGGAGAATCGCTTGAACCCAGGAGGCAGAGGTTGCAGTGAGCCAAGATCGCACCACTGCACGCCAGCCTGGGCAACAGGAGCGAGACTCCGTCTCAAAAAAACAAAATGTATAAATGTTTTCAAACTTAAGCGCCTAGTGAAGTGCTTAGAATGCAGTAGCTGCCCTAGGGCCTCTGTCTGCTCTTCTGTCCTGGGAACAGCAGCAGCAGCAGCAAACACTCAAGGCCCCTCACTCACCGTGCCTCAAACTGTGTGAGGAGATGTTGAGAGTGAGCCACCAAGGCAGGAGGAGCCAGCAGCAGGCAGGGGCTTGGGCCACGTGGCCACAGGCGAGCCGCTCGGCCTTTCGGCTTTGGTGCCTGCCTCTTGGAACACTGAGGGGATCAACAGGATATTAATAGATGTTATATAGCTAAGTGAGGTACCATAGGGCGAGCAGAGGGGGCGACAGCACAGCCCTATAAGTGCAGTCACCATGCCCTCTGTGGGCTGGGAGGCCCTTGAGGAGGCCCTGTGGACTGGGAACGACTGGCACAAGTCAGCGCTGCTGGGCAAAGGGGCTGATGCGAGCCTTGTCCCCCTGCTTCGGGCCCTGTGCTCTCCAGCTACCAAGAGTGCACAATCATTCCTGTTCCTCTCTGAGCCACTCGCTAGCAATGGTTGAGGCTTTCCCCTAAGACAAAGGCAACACTTAAGCTGTTTTTACAACAGAACTTTGTCAAAAGTTTTGGAAAGCACAAAAAAGTTTTTCACCAAAAACTAAAAACAAACAAAAAACCCCACCGAAAAAGCCAACCCAAGCTCTCGAGTGACAGAAACGGGGGTCTAGACGGTGGCTTCCCTATGCACAGTACGTGAGTAGTTACTTAACCTCTGTCCTCCATCTCCTAGTGGGGACAAAACAGTGGGGCTCCTACCAGCCTGTGGCACTGTCCTGACATTGAGCTGAGGTGTGTGTGGAAAGTACCTGGCCTCTCCCAGACGGTGAGCTTCCCACATGCGCCAGCGGCAGCCCTGACTGCTCCCAACGCTCCGAGGGCCCTGACTGCTCCTGTCACTCCTGGGTGCCCTGACTGCTCCTGTCACTCCTGGGGGCCCTAACTGTTCCCAACGCTCCAGGGGCCCTGACTGCTCCCATCACTCCTGGGGGCCCTAACTGTTCCCGTCACTCCTGGGGGCCCTTCAGTCTGTGTCTCAGTTTAGTACCAAGAGTGTGGCTATTGCAGAGTGCTGTGGGAGCAGCAGAGCCAGCACCTGGCCTGGGTCCTGGGTCCTATAATGAAGCCTAGCTCTGCTGTGAAGTCGACCAGATGAGCTGCCCGCCTGCCCTCCAGCACACCCACTGTAGGATGAAGGGGCCAGAGCAGACAGGAAGCTTCTTTCTGGCTCTTACTTCTATGTTACGATTCTTGCCAAGTGCTGCCACTTCCATGAAACGTTTCCTTCTTAGATTGTAAAACCTCAAGAGATATGATGGAAAAGCCCATCTTCGGATGAAGTCCTCCCTTCTCCACCCTCAACACTGCTTGCCCTTGGCCGGCAGCCTTAGTATAAGGAGTGCCGAAGACTAGGCTCCATGACAAGGCAACAGAGCCAGGGCACAGGCTAATATGAACCATGAGGTCAGCTCCCTCTAACGGATGGCAGCAGCCAGGCAGGGGCCACAACGGTCCCACCAGCGCCTCTGAAACCACCAGGACACGAGGCATGACCTTCTCAAGTGGCCCCTGGACCCCAGGACTTCATTCTACCAGGAAAGAGCTAAGCATGACTTACATTAACATAAGCATCATGAATGTGAACCAAGAAGGGAAGGACATGAAAAGCCAGAGGTAGGATGCTTCTACATTTTTAAATACACTTTTCTACATTTAGATGTCACAGATACTTAGACTGCACTGACTTGACAGATACACAGACTAACGTGCCACAAAGCACTTGTTGCAAATGACTTGTTACTAAAAATGCTTTCAAAACATATAGTAGGCCAGGCGCGGTGGCTCACATCTATAATCCCAGCACTTTGGGAGGCCGAGGAGGGTGGATCACCTGAGGTCAGAAGTTTGAGACCAGCCTGGCCAACATGGTGAAACCCCATCTTTACTAGAAATACAAAAATTAGCCGGGTGTGGTGGCATGTGCCTGTCATCCCAGCTACTCAGGAGGCTGAGGCAGGAGAATCACTGGAACCCGGGAGGCAGAGGCTGCAGTGAGCCAAGACTGCGCCACTGCACTCCAGCCTGGGCAATAGCGCAAGACTCTCTCTCAAAAAAATATATATATGTATATAATAGAAGCACGTCCCACTGCCCCGTGTCCACCCATCCCGTCCTGCCCCGTCTCAGCTTCCCCAGAGACCTCCCCTCTGACTGGCCCTCACCTTGTGAGTCATCAGCAACTTAAAGACACTGGACAGAAGGCTGGACACATGAAGCTGGAAAAACAAAATAAAGGTTAATGCAGACCACAGAGCCTTCCAAAACTGCTTCTTTCCTGCCACCCACACAACTCTCATCCCCGGCATCTTGCCCTACTCTCCCGCCGGGGCACACATACACCAGTGAGCACAAAAGGGACCACCTGACAAACTAGGAAAGGACTACTCCAGCACAAGCACAACTCCTACCTCAGGACTTGGTCACAGAGGCCTTTAGAGGACAAGCTTTTGAGCCCCATTCACCCCAACCACAAAAAATCACACCTGCCTATAATCCTGGCACTTTAAGAGGTAGAGGCAGGCGGATTACCTGAGGTCAGGAGTTTGGCCAGCCTGGCCAACATGGTGAAACCCTATCTCTATTGAAAATACAAAAATTTGCCAGGCTGGTGGCAGGCACCTGTAATTCCAGCTACTCAGGAGGCTAAGGCAGGAGAATCACTTGAACCCAGGAGGTGGAGGTTGCAGTAAACCAAGATCTCACCACTGCACTCCAATCTGGGTGACAGAGCAAGACTCCATCTCAAAAATATTTTTAAAAAGGGCAGATCATGCCTGTAATCCCAGCACTTTAGGAGGCTGAGGCAGGCAGATCATGAAGTCAAGAGATTGAGACCATCCTGGCCAACATGGTGAAACCTCATCTCTACTAAACATACAAAAATTAGCTAGGCGTGGTAGTGCGTGGCTGTAGTCCCAGCTACTCGAGGCTGAGACAGGAGAATCACTTGAACCCGGGAGGTGGAGGTTGCAGTGAGCCAAGATGGCACCACTGTACTCCAGCCTGGGGACAGAGCGAGATTCCATCGCATAAATAAATAAATTGAAAAAATAAATTAAATTTAAAAGTCACACCTGGATAGACTAGATCAGCAGGGCCAGCGTACCAGTGGCCATTCCTTGTCTGACTCTTTCCTGCTAATGTGGCCATGAACTTGGGGAGAAAACAGTCACGTTTACTAGAACGGTGTATAAAATACAAAGCAGGCTCTGGCTTGGGTTTAAATAAGGGACAGCACATTGGGCACATCATTTGGCTGCTTGGAGACCACAGTCCTCACTCTCTGTGTGCTTGGCTGTCCCCAAATGAACAGCAACCTCCGGATGAGAAAGGAGTTGCAGCCCCCTAAACGTCCCTGGACAAGGAGGCACCCTTGAGCGCCAGGAACTTCACTGCACTTCCTCATGCCTGGAAGATGTAGGGTGTTCTTATTCTGCTTAAAAACTCACACCTTGCATAAAGACGTCTCCCTTAGACCCAGGATTTGCTCTGGGTCTAAGGACACCCCAGCCCCTGTCCACAAGTGATCTGCCCACCTTTTCCAGGGTGATGGTGTTCTTCCTGGCCTGGGTCACCAGCGTGGCCATCTCGGTTTTGAACCCCTCCACGTCCCTGCACTCACTTGCCCGGGCATGATGCAGGATGAGCTCAGCCACTCTCTGGCCCTGGAAGATGCAACAGAAAAGGGACTTGGAGTGGAGTGAGCATAAACCTAAATGCACTGCCCAAGAGTCTTCTCATCTCAGCGGCTTCACCCTGACTTTTCTGCCATCTTGCTTTCGGCTCTTCTTCCTCGGACTGTGACTTTTTCCTTTTGCCCAAATCTATACAGAGGAATGCCCCCACCCCCACTGCACTGCTCCTCAGCATTTAACCTTGGCCCAGGGGATTTTTTTTTTTTTAGAAGAATAAAAGAGAGAAAGAAAGAGAAAGAGAGAGGGGGAGTTTTTTTTTAAGAAAAAGAAAGAAGTAGAATAAAAAAGAAAGAGAAAGGGGGAGAGAGCACGAGAATCTTGCTCTATTCCTCAGGATTTCATTTAAATCTGTGAAATGCTTATGCAGTTACTAAAAAGTAATTTATTTCCTATTATGTGATCACTTTTAGAATAGGTATGATATAATATTGAAAAAAATATATGTTTTGTGGATATGGGGTGGTAAGTTCTGTAAATATTTATTAAATTTGCTTGTTCCAGGACAGAGATCCAAGATGGCCGATTAGCAACAGCTCAGGAATGTAGCTCCCAGTGAAAGCGCAGAGAACGAGTGGACGCCGCACTTTCCGACGAATTTTTGTTGCCCACAGACTGGGAGATTCCCGGCAGAGGAGCCACACGGGTCGCCAGCGCGACTCTTTTGGCCAGCGCGGCTGTTTTGCCGGTGCCCTAGCGCGGCACTTCCCGGTGCAGAGTATACGGGACGGACGGGCTCAGCTGGTCCCATCCCCACAAGGAAAACAGCAATTGGAAGCGCTGAGGACTGAGAGTTTCACAGCAAGCACAGCGAACCCGGGAAGGTCCGGCTCTGTGAGGAAGGGGCGTCAGCCAAAGGAAAATGAAGAAACAAAAAAACTTCATCACCAGGCAGAGAGAGATCCAAGATGGCCACGTAGCAGCAGCTCAGGATTGTAGCTCCCAGTGAAAGCGCAGAGAGCGAGTGGATGCTGCAATTGCAGACGAATTTTTGATGCCCACAGACTGGGAGATTCCCGGCGAAGGAGTCACCCGGGTCGCCAGCGCGACTCTTTTGGCCAGGCGGCGCTTCTCGGTGCGGAGTGTACGGGACTGGGTGCCCAAAGGCTCCGCTGGTCCCATCCCCACAAGGAGAGCAGCAATTGGAAGCACTGAGGACTGAGAGCAAGCACAGCTGAACCTGGGAAGGCCCAGCTCTGTGGGGAAGGGGAGCCCCCCGAAGGAAAACTAAGAAACAGAAAAAACTTCATCACCAACAAGCTGGACGTCCACTCAGAGACCCAATCTCAAAGTCGGCAATTACAAAGACAACAGGTGGATAAATCCACAAAAATGGGAAGAAACCAGTGCAAAAAGGCTGAGAACACCCGAAATCAGAATGCCTCTCCTCCTACAGAGGATCGCACCTCCTCATCAGCAAGAGAACAAGGCTTGACGGAGGATGAGTGTGATGAACTCACAGAATCAGGCTTCAGAAGGTGGATAATAAGAAACTTCTGTGAGCTAAAAGAACATGTTCTAACCCAATGCAAAGAAACTAAGAACATTGAAAGAAGATTTAACGAAATGCTAACAAGAATGGACAACTTAGAGAAGAATATAAGGGAATTGATGGAGCTGAAAAACACAACACAAGAACTTCGTGAAGCATGCACAAGTTTCAACAGCTGAATTGACCAAGCAGAAGAAAGGATATCAGAGGTTGAAGATCAACTCAATGAAATAAAACAAGAAGGCAAGATGACACAAAAAAGGGTAAAAAGGAATGAACAAAGTCTCCAAGAAATATGGGATTATGTGAAAAGACCTAATCTACGTTTGATAGGTGTACCTGAATGTGACGAAGAGAATGAATCCAAGCTGGAAAATACTCTTCAGGATATTATTCAGGAAAACTTCCCCAACCTAGCAAGGCAGGCCAATATTCAAGTCCAGGAAATACAGAGAACACCACAAAGATATTCCTCAAGAAGACCAACCCCAAGGCATGTAATCATCAGATTCACCAGGGTTGAAATGAAAGAGAAAATGCTAAGGACAGCCAGAGAGAAGGGTCGGGTTACCCACAAAGGGAAGCCCATCAGACTCACAGCAGATCTCTCAGCAGAAACCCTACAAGCCAGAAGAGAGTGGGGGCCAACATTCAACATCCTTAAAGAAAAGAACTTTCAACCTAGAATTTCATATCCGGCCAAACTAAGCTTCATAAGTGAAGGAAAAA